>BPVZ01000007.1:866574-877990 GCA_020521535.1 Rubroshorea leprosula
AAAAAAGGTGACGTGTGAACTTCGTTGGTACCATACGCTGCCAGTTTTGATTCGTCCACGTGTTACTCTCTCGTTTCACCTTATTTTTCATTTTCCCTCCATTACAACAAGGCCATTTCTTGTTTTCTATTCTATTTCTTTTTCTCTCTCCTGTCCTTTTCTTCTCTCTCATTTTCCTATTGCCTGCCGCCTTTCCTGCCGTCGCCGCCGGTGTAAAGGGCCGGATGGAAGGGACGATGCCGTTGGCTTCTAAAAGCGTCGATCCAACATTGGAGCCAAGAAATTTTTACTTCGGAGCAGTGAGTGCGTTCTGTTATCTTGATGATTTTCGGCTCCGATCAGGCGCCCTCACACATCGAGTCGATGCTCAAGGCTCAGATTGAAGCTTCCGTGGTGCTGACCTATGCCTGGAGGACGGATCTGGCACTGTTGAGTGCTAGATTGGGCTCAAAGAGAACACCAAAACACTAGGGTTTCGTAGCGCCGATTGGTTTTCCGAGGTGCCAGTGGAGCCAAGATCCAAGTGGCCACCTTCATTTATCTCGGAATCTTAGACTCTTTCGATCTCTCGATCTCACATCTTCCTCTCTGGTAACAATAACTTATTCCTTAATTTTTTCAGTTATTAATCATTGATTTTCCTACCTGCTGCGTTAAATTCCACTGAAACAAACATAATCACACACAAAGCCTGTTGTATGTGTGTTTGGATGATTACGATTTTTAGGTTTGTTGTTTTGAGTTGATATACGTAATAACTTATTCCTTAATTTACGTTTTTTTATGCTTCTTGTGGTTTTGTTTTTGAAATGAGATACTGTTGTTTTGATGTTCATTTTTATTGGCTTGTTGTTTTGATTTGATATAGGTTAATGTGTGATATTACGTTTTGTGCAGTTTTTATGTTTCCGCCGTGGTTTATTCTGCCCAATTCCTTTTGGAAAAAGGTCCTAAATAAGAGAGAACATATCTAAATCATTTGTTAGAGAATCAGAGTTACTTTTTTTTTTTTATGATTCTTGCACCTTTTCTTCTTCAAAGAGTGTTTAAAGTAATAGGCTCACAAAAATTTGGTTTCCTGTTCCTTTTCGTTTTGATAATGCATTTTTGAAGTTGATTTAAATGTGATTTGATATTCTGATTCAAGTGAAACAAGTCATGTGGAGTTAGCTGGTCAATAAGTTACTTTAGAGTCATCTGATTTTTTTTTTTTTTTACTTTAATTCTGATACTCTTAATCTTATTTTACTGTATAAAATGCTTAAACCTTGTTGTCACAGGTTGTTGTACCCTTGCTTAGGTTCAGCCATTACATCCCTGCGTGGAATAATGACATCTATTATGGGATTTGTTCCCGGAAGATTGTTGCTTCAAGCACTAAAATTGCCTTTTTTCTTCTTCTTTACTAGATTGCATATAATGCACTGTCTGTTACATCTATATACCAACTCATAAATTACCAGTGATAGGATATACCTGTTAGTTTTAGATGGATTCTTGTATGTATATTCAAACTTTCAAGTTGAGCAGCTTTCTATCATGATATTAGAGTGTTCTTGATACCATGTTTGCATCCGTCAATTGTCCCATGCTATTCCTTCTTGAACATGCAATAGTAACCAAACCAAGAGGTGGTGATTAATCTGTCTACTGGTCTCCTGGAGTTTTGTTATCTCTGGTAATCTGAACTTGTTGCAGAAGTTTTTTGTGAGGTCAGATGTTTGATTCTGGTAGAGAATGTACTTTCTTGCCTTGAAGTGCTATCATACTTCATCATGTTAATTAAGGTTCTCAATTCCCAAGCAAAACCTAACTCCATACCTTTTTTTTTTTTTAGCACATGACGTTCACATTAGGTGGAGGATCATATGTTTTATCATATTCCAAGCATTCTTATCACATCAAAAGATTACTCAGAAATTGCCACAAGGTGCTACTTGGCGGTTAAACACACTCATTTCATGCCAGATCCATGCATGTTTATTCTTCATGGATGAGTTGGGTTTCAAGACATGCTAATTCTACCTCTGGCTGACAGGTATGATTTTTTTTTTTTTTTTTCATTTTGCTGTAAATTACAAGGAAAGAATTATTCTTCATTGTGTTATAAGAGTACAATATGGTAGCTGCTTTCTAGTTTAAGGGTAAAATATTGTCACTTGAATTCATAGTCTCCATTTAAGTCCTTCATCACCATTATCATAGGAGCTAAGGCCAGTTTGCTGAAGTTTTTGCCCCTTGCCCATAGCCATTTGATCTTAGAAAATGGAATGGAGGGTGGAACTTTAGTGTGTGTCTGGCAAGAGAAAATTTTCTCTTTTTTCTATTTTCCTTGTCTTTTCCTAAAAAAGAATTTTCTTTTCATTTTCATTAAAGATTGTAAAATTTTATAATTATGATTGGTAAACGGAAATGTGAGGGAGCAGGGAAGAAAAGAGAGATGTTAGGGTTTGCTGGTTAAGAGAGCATTGGCTAAATGGGTTACAGAGAGCTTGGGGGTTTTATACTAAAAATCTAAAATTATTAATTTTAACCACATAGAGTTTTATTTGTTCCAGATATATCCCTCCACATGCAACATTTTTTTGCCTTTTCATTTAAGGAACTTGTGTGTTTTCAAAGGAAAACATCAAAAAGTTGTTTTTCGTTTTCCAATAATTTTGATTTCCTTTTCCCAAAAAACAATTTCCATTACTACTTGCCAAACAAATTCTCCATTTATTTTCCATTTTCTAATGGAAATGAGATAGGAAAACAACGTTGTTTTCCGTGGCCAAACACACCCTTACCCTCTCACCTTTTCATTTCCTTTTAAAACTCCTCTAGACATTATCCTGCCTTGAAGTGACTATAACCAATGGTAACGCACCTAGAGGCTTGAATCCCTGCATATATATGATATTTTCTTGTAATCATACCGTAGGTCCTTCAGGATGTTACTGGACAATGTTAAAATTTGATGCTTTATACCTATCATTAAGCTTGCAATTTGCAATGGTTGGGTTTTCTAGGTGTTGATGTGCTGTTGATACTGGAACAGTCTTTTGCTCTATTGAAGTCATGGGATATGCTAATTTCTAAATGCTTTGTCCTTTGAAATCTTTGAAGGCCTACTCTACTTCGTCTTTGTCTCTCTCTCATTTGCTCTTGTTTTTTCTGGTAATAGATAATCTTATTGTAGTAGGTGCAACTGTAGACACATGTTACATTGTTCTCTCACATCCTCTCTCGTTTTCTCACTTTTATCTCGGATTAGGTTATCAACGGAACTGTTTCCTCAAAAATTCTATAGTGGCCTCGCACATGTGAAATTTGGGTGTAGGCGTGCCACTTACTTTGCTGAAAGTAAGAAAGGAAGACTTTCTCAACGATCCTCTCCTTCCTCATGGTCTTGATGATTTGAAGGCAGAAGTACGAGATCCTCTAGAGGAGGTAAATTTGGGTACTGAGGCAGATTCGAAAATTACTTTTATTAGCGGTTGCAAGCAGTGACTTTACTGGTGGAGTAAATCGCTCAAGGGGAATTCTGCCAGTAGAACTTACCGTTAGAAATAGAACTCTCATGTGTGTGAATGTTGGATTAAAATGAAATTTGCGCCTTCAAATGATTTGCAAAAGGAGGAAATACCTTTTTGCAAATTGGGTTACGAAATCTGCATTGGACAATTCCAAAGACCGTGTGTTCTTCCTTCCAAAAATTTTTTTGTGTTCTCCTTGTGCTCATAGTAACTTTCACTTTTTGCAGTTACTCAATCATGGGCAGTTTCTCGAAGTAATGGGACATCTCACCTTTTGATCTGGTATAATCTTCTTACAGATTTCGTCTTTTATCAAATAAAACCCTATTTTTAACTGCAATCTTCTCTTATTTTTTAGTTCCCATTATCCTTTTCTGTCTCAAGAAGATTATTATTTTATAAAAAATTATCTTTACCTTTGCCAGCTTCTTTCTTTCATTTTTTTTTTTTTTTTACTTTTCCAGATGCATTCTAACCAAATTCAGCAACCCATTTCCTTCATTTTTCACAATGTACTGCTGGTTGATTTCGTTCAAACATGACAATGTGCAATTTCAACCAATAAAGAGACAAGGAGATACATAGAAGAAAAATCAACAAAAGTTGTTTTGCCAACTACTCCATTCTTCTCTCATGTTCTTGATTTCTTCAGCGGCTTCATCTGCAAAGGCTGTGAAAGAAGGTAGTTGATCCTTGATTTTAGAAGCAGATTTTGAATCAAGAACATGAGAGAAGAATGGAGTACTTGGCAAAACAACTTTTGTTGATTTTTTTTCTATGTATTTCTTTGTCTCTTTGTTGGTTGAAATTGCACATTGTCATGTTTAAACTTATTGTTTGCGGTCACTTGTATTCAGATTTCACACGTGCGAGACCACTAGAGAATTTTTGAAGAAAGAAGAGCTGAATGGTGGGTAATTGAATCTTTTCCTAATTTCTCTCCATGGCTTTTTTAAGTTTTTATTAAGAATCAATAATACAGAGTTTAATGAGCAATATTTTAAAATTTCTATCAGGTTAAACTGCAAGCCTCATTAACACTTTGCCAATGGGATTAAAAATGCCATTTTTTAGCAGTATTATTTCTTAACAATGTTAATGTGCAAAGTCAAATTCTCTTTTTCTCAAAAAATGGATGTGAAGTTCTGATTCGTAAACTAGCATAATTAGAAAGAGTTAGATTACTGTATATATATATATATATATATATTTGAAGGGCAAGTGTTAGATCACTGTTGAGTTTCTGTTGTGGTTTTCTGTCCTTGAATTTGTCCTGGTGTGCGGCATATATTGTATTTTTGCTCTACATAATTATATCATGTTGCCTTCTTGCGAGTGAAAAAAAGAACTATCTTAATTTTAATGGATCGACTTAATCAGCCGCTTACTCGAATAAATACATGGGCGTGGCACATTTAATGATCGCTTTCTAAAGCCTGAATAATAATGGAGTAAAAAATCTGGGAAGTGATTTACCGAAAAAAAAATTAGGGGAAATGGGCTTAGTGGTTTACAAAAATGGGCCATCAGCTAATGGCCCAAGAATAAGCTTATATGGGTAAGTTGGTCTTTTTCCGGGTCTGGTTGTGTCCCATTAGAATGAGGGTAAAAAAGGCCCAACCGGAAAATGAAGTAGGCAGAATTGATCTCTACGAGGCCCATTAGAACAAATTTGTGGGCCCAAAGGTGTAACGGTGTGGCCGAATGAAAATAGCCGCGAGGCCCAACAAGTGAGCAAGTGGATCGTTGGGAATGAACTTAATGGGCATCAGGTCCAATATCTAAAGGACAAATTGTCTCTAGGCCCAAATAGCGAACTTTGGGCGTAAAAGATCTATCGAAAGGCGGAAAATGGAGTTGTTAATGGTTGGCCCAATAAGCTAAAGATGGGTCTAATAAATTAAACACAAGGTCCAACAAGAATAATGGGTTGAGTGGGGGCCCACTGGGCCTGGGCACCAATGGGCCTGCAGATATAGGCCCAATAAATTTTCACAAGGCTCACCCGTGAAAATGTGGGCCAAACGGTCAAACCCGTTGGGCTTATGGCCTAACCTGAAACAACTTCTGGGCTTCTAGGCCCAACTTGCTTGTTATGGACCAAATAAATTATGCGGCCCAACAAGCCCCAACATTGGGCCTAACAAATATATCTTTAGGCCCAAAATGACGAGGTTATTGGGCCTGAGGCCCATCATTTTCCAGACCAATGGGCCTGCAGTAGGCCTAATAAATTAACAGGAAGGGCCAACGGGGACTTACTGGGCCTGTCCCAATATTCAGAAGACGCCCAACTAGCTGCTGAGAGGCCCAATCCGTGAAAATGTGGGCCTAAAGATCGAATTTTTTGAGCCTCCTGCTCGAGGCCCAACTTGCTTGCTACGGATCAAATAAATTCCAAGGCCCAACAAGTCACATGAGCCTTCTGGTTTAAACTTCGCCAACCAGTACGCACCTTTCGAAGGCTTAGAGGCCGAATTTGCTTATTCTGCCTAGGCATTAGGTCTAAATCGAGAAAATTTAAGGGGAGGAATCCATTGAAATAGGCATTAAGATCCAATCTCTGATCCATTCATGGGCTAATCGGGTCCTAATTTGAGAACTTATAATTCTTATTTGTCACATTCTTCGGACTTTAGTAGCTTCTGATTCCCGACTTTTATCGACGATTTATGGGACATGTAGCCCATCGATCTGGGCCACTTGCATTACTTTCTAAACTTTAATTGCCCCATAACAGGAAGAATTCAGAGATAAAATTAAAATAATTTAATTCAATGGGCCAATCAGTTAGTTTTAAAACTCTTTTTTGGTAAAACAATTGGCCCAATCCGAAAACATTTGAGCCCCGATGTGCGTCAGCTCTGCTCCATGGGGCCCGATAATAAAACAACATATTTCATTTTCATTTGTGTAACGGCGCGCTAGTGTGTCGTCTATAGAGCTTGCAGGATGGCCTGTGCGTGGTCGCGGGGGCATGTTTGTGCTTGTGAACAAAAATGCAATTATTAACTTTTAAACATGACAACATGATTAATAGCTAAGATAACCGTCCTCTTTTCCACTTGCCTCTTCCACTATTGCATCCCATACACAACCTGTGACCAAGGCCGAAACTGTCAGAAGAAATAGAAGAAATAGATTTTTTAATCAATTAAATTATAATGTTTCCCCGAACCCTTCAAGCCAAACCAACTTGTATATAATCCACTCATTGCCAGTAACTTCACTATGATGGTATGGGTGATTATAAAGTCAAGGTCAATTTATAATCCCGAAAAGAATTCTCAATGTTAATTAAAATAATGAATTATGAAGCCAACTGTGGCACTCAAACAAGGATGGCTACTCAAAACAAGTTTCTGGCAAAGCAAAAACAAACACCATAGTTCTATTGCGAACTTGACAACAAAGAAACCTTTCAGCCTTTACATAGCTTTTTTTGCACCTAACAAAGAAGACACTTACATATCTATTTTTAACTTCAATTTTAGTCCACCAACATTTTCCATTTTCACTCATCACAATGGATTCAGTTTTGCTAAGGAAATGCAGTAAGCAGAATCCTCATCCATCATCAATAACATCTAGGGATGTCTTTTCCCTAAAGGGAAAACCAGCTATTTTACTTTAGTTGGCATTTCAAACCTAGAACTTATTTCCAAGTTGTTATTCTAAAGTCATGGAAGAGTAAAAACAATAGTTTAACTGTCTAACCAGCAACCCCTGGCCTCTGGTGTATCAGTTCTCTTATAAACATTTGACTATATTCAAAAAATATTTTGGGCAACAAATCCTTCGAAACTTGTAGAATAACAAATTAATAAAGTAACAAGATGCATCATTAGATGAAACATGTAGAATGTTATAAACCAAAACACCATCAATTTGTTATTTCACATTACCAAAATGTGGGTTAAATTTTATTGTACCCCAGATATGACCATATATATGCTTACTAAAGGTTTTCTAGAAAAAAATTTGAGGCATGAAAATACATACCTGTTTTTTCAGTAGATTTCCAAGTTCACCAGTTGTGACTGATTTCTTTCTACATTCTGATCTAATAAAACCTCCATTGATTAACCCATACTTGTAAGCACACCATTTCTAGAGAAAAGTCTCCAGCTTTGTTTCTTGCCACAAAATGCTAAAAGTTATTCCACAAGCAATCAATTGCTAGCAGCTTATTAGTCACAATGAAATACAAAACACATTTTGCATAACATCAATAGCCCAATAGACTTTAAATGAAATTTTAGAACAATAGTGCAGACATCTTTTGCATAACATCAATAGCCCAATATACTTTAAACAAAATCTCAGAATTATAGTGCATATGAAGATATGCCTAAAAGCAAGAATTCACCCATTTTCCAATAGGAATTACAGGTTACTACTTTCTATTTACTCCATAGTTGATAATAACCTTCAGCATGGAAATTCAGATGTTCTCAAAGAGTCCAATTCACCATCCAGACAAGGATTTGTCTACGCTGACTTGACTCAACCTTTTCAACCTATTGCAAGGCATAGCCAAGTAAATAATTAATAGTTTAAATTAAAAGATGTTCTCAATTAAAACACACTCTCTTACAATGAGTTACAATGCTACAAGATGTAACTCATGACAGAAATAAACAAAAAATTCAACTAAAGAAGTTGATAATTATTACCATTTTCATATTTAATTTTTATGCTCTTTACTAGTGAACCAAATACAAAAGTTATATAACCATAATTCAAGATTGAATAAATATATTAGTGTTTGCAGTTCAACTAGGCCCATAGAAAATCCACACACAAGTAAAGCAAACCTTGCAGAGACTATGGGGTGAAATATGATGATATATGTCTCTTTTTGCTACAATTATTGCACGTAAACCAATATCTCAGACACAGCTCAACTGAATGACAACGGTAAAAGGAATAAGGAAAGGACTAACTAACTACCACTATATAATCAATTAACAAAGTATATAATTTTAAATTATCATGAACTAAATCATCATAAAAACTAGCAAATATGTTAAACATAGGTTAGCCATCTTCTCAAATTTGATAATTAGTCATGAGAAAACATGACAACTGTAGGTGGCCTAGCCTCTATTCAAAAAAGACCATGGTAGGGAGTGGGTGGGGGATTCAAACACAGAATAATACCAGATAATCTTCATCTTGAGCATTTTGTTGTTCCTTGTCTCAGTATACATTTGAATTTCAATGGCATAAACCTCCAGCAGCTGGCTTCCTTTCTTTTGATCATCAGATCCATCTTCCTTTTGACAAGATAAGTCTCTGCAAAGCAGAAAGCAATTTATTACATCTAGGCAGAAACACCAATGGGAATATGGTAAATGTGGATAATTTCCCCACCTTGTTCTTTGCCTCTTCAAGGGCCTACAAAGGGGTCTGATAAAATTCTTGCAGAAGACCAAAATTTTGACTAGCTGAGCCAGACACAAAATCCCTCATATTGTTTATATATTTTGAACTGTAATTCCTTGTCACTGCTGATTTGATGTATGTTAGCATCTTCTTGTATGCAATCATCATCTCTTTATACCACCCCAAACAGTAATAAAGCTTCACAGTTTGTATTAGAGCTTTGAATCCCCTGGCAGAGAAGGAAAGAGTAAGATAACTTAACCTTAGTGGGAAAAGGGTTCAAGCACATGAATAATTACTAGTCAATCAATACACAGAAGCAGAATGTATGATCATGTGATGGATGCCAAATTTCATCTCAATAAGCTGAAATAATCTTTATTTTTATAAGGGGGTTCTTTAATATATAGAACATAAAAGAGAATGGCTTAATTCTAATTGACAGGCAACAAACAACATATGAAACATTGCAAGTCCAATAAGAGGATAGCCAAGTATGAGTAAACAACATAAGCTACCAAAGAAATTCAACAAAAGAAGGGGGGAAATTTTGTTCTTGAGTCATAATTGTCCGTTCCATTGATGTTCTGTGATTGAGTTGAGTGAAATTTATCGATAATAGAAAACTCTCCACTTTCATAGTTAACTAATACTGTAATTCTGCAAACGTTGGGAAGGTAATTTTAGAACTTAAAAGAATATATAGTAAGTTGTGCCCACTCACTTGTGGCAGATATGAACAGAAGTTGATAATTCAGAATAAATTTGCGTCAGTTAATTAAGTTATATTCACTAGTGTTGAACTCAATCATAACTATAATAGAAAAGCTATATAACTATAATTCAAGATTCAATAAATACATTCGCGTTTGTAGTTCTAGGGTCCACACAAAAGTAGAGAAAACCTTGCAGAGATTACACAGTGAAAAATGATGATATATGTCTCTTATGAACATGGGAAACACAATCTTATAAACAGTGAATTCAACTAGAGAACTTGATGATTATTACTATTTTCATATAGAATTTTTTAGCTCTTTTCTAGTGAACCAAAAAAATCCAATTATAGAATTATAATTCAGTATTCAATAAATACATTAGCTTGTGTAGCTCAACTAGGGCCATAGAAAGTCAACACACAAATAGAGAAAACCCTGTGGAGTGAAAGTTATAACTCTCTTATGAAGATAGGAAACATAATCTTAAACAGATCTGGCGTACAATCGAAGAGGAAAATATATTTATGATTGAACAACAAAAACATCAGTCAGCAAGCCAGTTATTAAGAACTTAAACTCCATCTATTCCCTCTCAATTCTAGTACCAATGAAGATCTTGATTCTAACCCTAACTCAGGAGAAGAATATTCAGGCATCAAAAAGAATCAACTAAATTTACCTCTATCTTTCATCGCACTTCCCAGCGCTCTTGTAAGTTTCTGTTCCTATGACCGATGTGAAGATCGACTATAGATGCCTCGTCGGCGCGTTCGCCTGGTCCTCCGACGATTAAATCCTCGAGCGAACCATTTCCGCGAAATCGTCGAACCTAAGATCGATCGTGACAGTAAGACATCAAGATTCAGATTCGTGATTATAAACAGATGAACAGTCAAATTTGAAAAAAAGAATATTACCGTCAATCAAGCACAATCTCGGGAGCGATGTGGACAGATTCATCCATGGAGGCGGTGATGGCTGTCGAAGATATTAAATCATCGAGTGATGGTTGTGGAAGATACTAAATCATCGAGCGAAACATCGACCATTCTGGCGAAATCGTCAATCCAAAGATCGATCGCGACGCTAAGAGATCAATATTCAGATAAACGGAATATTACAGTCAATCAAGCTCAATCTCGGAAGCGATTTCAGCAGATTCATCCTTGGAGGCGGTAGATATAAGGTAGTCACAGAGGTCGCCGACGTGATTACGGAGACGGTGGTCTGGAATCTGGTGTCTGGATGAACTAGGGTTTTGGGTTTCAACTGTTTGGGTAGAGTTTTCTTTCTCTCGAATTGGAAAAAATATGCGAGCGGGCTGAGCATGCACCGCATCGATATGCGATTGCTTTGAGCCCTATTTTGGGTCCCTCAACTTTTATATGAAGCTCCTTTTTAGTCCTTAAACTGAAAAAATCTCTTTTTAAGTCCTTCAAATTTTTTTGCTGGCATGGTACTTTAAAGTTTAATCACAAAGCATGAAACACACCTCCTCAATATATCTTAACAAATACAAATGAAGTTTGGCCGATAAAAAATGGATATAAATATATGAAAAATGGTTTTTATTACAATATATTGATAATAAAATCCTACACATAATAATTTTTATTAATTCTTTTAATTCAATAACATATGCTAAGGGAAAAGGGAAATAGAACTTTAGGGGTTATTGAAGAATGTAAAAGCTACATTGAAATTGCACGTTTAAAACCAAAGATTTAACTGTGGTTAACAAAAAAAACTAAAAAATTAATTGCTTTACTATATTTTTAATACTATAATACC
>BPVZ01000007.1:878090-889477 GCA_020521535.1 Rubroshorea leprosula
TGCAACCACGCACAAGACATAGCTACCTCAAATAATGAGCTTTAAAAATTTTTCCCCCTCTTTAATTATGGAAGTTACATGAGCTGTGTAATTAACAACTTAATTTTTTTTAGCACATTAATGATATAAGTCTTTATTTTTAAGTTTATTGGTAATAAGATTTTAATCCCATGCATACTTTGAGGCTTTAATATCATGAGTGTTGTACATGTAAGGAATACTTCTTACATCTATAATTCCATTAAAAAAAAATTCTTACATCTATAACTAGAAATAATAATTCCACTTCTTTAACACAATAATTGAAAATTTTATCACTACGGATAATCAAATTAAATTATAAAAAAATTATACCAAACTATAAATAGAGGAAGACTCTTAACAGAAAAATAATGATAAATAAAATTAAAATTTGAGATTGAAATGTAAGATCAACAACATAACATAAACAACGTCATTTAAAATATTAAAATGTAAATTTTGTATTATTTAATAATTACTTTTTTTTAAATCCATAATATTATACATATCAACTAATTTAATAGCATAATATAAATCATGTCATTAATATCAAATTTTCATCCCAAAATTTTTCAATCTTCCTATCATTACTCTTAATCTCTAATATACTTTAGCAAAAACTATTGTGCGGGTTTTACTTTTATCTCAACTCTCAAGGGTTTTTAGCTTTGTCGGCCGAAAAAGGCTTTTAGCTTTGCGCAAGCCCAGCTTGAGATTCCCGTTGGGCCTAAATTAACCCTCTATTCCAAAATCCCAAAAGGAAAAATGTGTGTAAAAGGAAACATCCGGAGGTGGATGGAAAAGAAATTTACGGGCAAAGCAAACTTGATCCCAAAGCAGCTGCAACTACAAATCAATCACAGTTTCTTTCCGGCCTCAACAAATCCTAAATTTCTACGTTCTCTGAGGGTGAGAGGTACAGATTACCAGAAAGAATATGGCTAGGGATAGCTGTTTAGCTCGTGTAACCGCTGGATTCGCCGTGGGCGGTGCTATTGGTGGTGCCGTCGGTACTTCCCTAGAACCCTATTCTTTTTTTTTTTTTTATACCCATTTTCTTTTTCATCTTTGATCATAGATTTTGTATTTGGGTTTTTCTTGCCTTCAAATCATTGCATGGAATAGCTGTGTATGTATATGTTGGTGTTTGTTAGCATCCAGGACATGGTTTTTTTTTTTTTTTTTTTTTGTCCAGGGGAATGAATCTGAAGAAAATTGAGGAGAATTGTTTTTCTTGGAAAACTTTGGTGTAGGTGAGTTAGGAGAATAGAATAATGCATCTCTGCTGGGCTTTGCTTTTGCTGCTGAAATCAGATGGATACATTTGTGAATTTTCTATTATAGACCAACAAAAATGTTGTTAAAAGTGCTTTGCTTGATAGATGGAGGTAGTCAGTCTTTCGGTGCTTTAAAGAAGTTGGTAACTTGGAATGTTGCAGTATCTTTGAGGCTGCTAGGATCCTTATTTTGAGTCCAAAAGTTTTGCAGTCGGAGACCCTTGAATGAGGGGTGGCATCCCTTCCAGGCTCTCCCCCCATCTAAGGGTCCCTGTTTTGTGGTCCAGTACAGTCTGGACTGCAAACAGTTTTTCAATCTATTTTTGTACTCTTTAATTGAAAAACAAATAAAGCCCTTATTAGATCTACTACAGAAACTCACAAGAAAAATGGTGCTCATTTAACAGCTTCCTAGCCTATAAGTGTAAGCATAAACTTGGTTAGGAATTAAACCGAAGTTGTATCAAGAACACAGTATGCATACTTACAGTCTGCATGGAAATATCTCAGTCAGTTTGGCATATTGTAATGGAATAGCTTCACTCTCCGTGCATCATGTTGGATGTTTTTCCACTTAGTCATTTGGAAGTCTTAGCCCTGTTGCGTTTATGGTGTCAAATGATTGTCTGATTATGAATTTATATGCAGGTGCAGTGTATGGGACGTATGACGCTATTAGGTTTAAGGTACATTACCCTGACCTGTCTTGAACTCTGAGTACATTAGGTCGTGATGATGGCACTGCTTACTTATGCTTTTTGCTCTTTAATCATATAATAATGCATTTATTTTTCATTTCTCCACTAATATTTGTATGTGTATTCCATTTCCATATAAAGATTTTCAAATTTTCATGAATAGTTTCATGCTCTATATCTTGACATGATGATAGTCGTGTGCCATGATAAGCACTGGCATTACCTTTCTTGAGTTTTCCTCCTGGTGGAATTTATTAGCTGTGAAACAAGAAGTGGAGCCCTAGCAATGCTCCACTGACCAAGGTTTCAAGATCTCATTAATTGGAGAAAGCTTAAGACAAGGAACTATTTTATTTCAGTAATCAGCAAAGCTAGTTTGGGTCCCAATTTCTGTTTTTATTTTCTTACATATTTAATGATGAATTGTGCTTACCTCATTTTTTTTATGCATGTGTTTCTAGACCTGAATAACTACATAATGCAAAATACATTTTCGTTTTCATCTTCAACGTGTTAGTGTTAACTTATAATTATTATGTCCTGAATTTTGGGGCTTGCAGGTACCAGGACTCCTAAAGATTAGGCATATTGGACAAACCACAATTGGGAGTGCTGCAATTTTCGGTCTTTTCTTGGGTGCTGGGAGCTTGATACATTGTGGAAAATAGTACTAAGTTCCTATAGTCGTGTTAATTAGAGTTGAGTTTTTCTTTGAGCTGCAAGTCTATGGATGACATGAATGGAATTCACTATGGATATTACTTGTTAAATACAGAAAATTTCTTTGTTGAGTTTTCATTAGTCGCTTGAAACAGCTTCTTTGCAAGAGGGTTTCTCTATTATTTGGAATTCTCCCGTGTTTCAGCATTTTTGTTGTGATCCATGGCTTTTGATCTCATT
This sequence comes from Rubroshorea leprosula, assembly GCA_020521535.1. NCBI lineage: Eukaryota > Viridiplantae > Streptophyta > Magnoliopsida > Malvales > Dipterocarpaceae > Rubroshorea > Rubroshorea leprosula. Next base: position 880,987 of record BPVZ01000007.1, read on the forward strand.
TCATTCTCTTTCCTTTTAATTTTGAAGAACTTTCTAGCTATCAGTCTATAATTTTCTAGCTTATTTGACTTGGTTGAAGAGGAATTTTTCACAAATCTGTCATGATTACCATTAATCAAAACAGAATCCATGATGATACTGATACCAACAAAAGCCTGGGTCGAAGGTCGAGTTGAAGTAATGCAATAGTTTAAGAAATAATATCGTATCAACTTTGACCTTAAACTCCCCTAACCATGGATATGAACACCAAATGTCTATGGAGCCCTATATATGCATGCCCCAGTACCCCACTGAGGACATGAAATCCAACTACCCCTGCTCCTCCACGGCTACGAACATGACAATATAAGAAAACAAGATCAATACCGCTGTCCTTCCCTCCAAAAACCTAAAAACAGGTCAAGTTCCCACCAAATCCAATCAATCCTCTCATTGAAAACTGAGCTTCCAATTTAAAGGCTTGTTCTAAAGCCACATCGACTTCAGGGCCTATGGGGATTCCCTAACCATGGGTATTGCTCAAGCTAATCCCTTGCAGTGGCTCTCCGCAGTCTGCACCAACTTTTCACGGAGAATTTGGGCCATCTCTATATGGTTTTGCAATATACGTATCGTAAGTCTCCTAAATTGCGCACCTCAGAACCAAGATATATACAAAGGAGTTGAAGAACTAGCCTGTACTTAACTGCAAAGGATGTAGTGACTCATCCTTCTCCATGTGACTGGTAAGACTCATTAGACATTCAAACACCATCTCTGCTTGAGGGTGTGAGTTATCTTCTGCAAAGAAAGGTTGGATATTCTTGTCAATCTCAACCCAACTACAACCAGGATTCTTCTTCAAGTGTAGCTCTCTCATGTTTAATCTCATCTTGCGTACATCATCCCATTTCTTGGCAGAAGCATACATATTTGTCAAAATAATGTAAGTTGATGGATTATCTGGATCTTTCTCCATTAGAAATCTCCCAATTTCCTCCCCTAATTCCAAAGAGTTGTGCAAACAGCAAGCAGACAGAAGTGTGCTAAGCAAATCAACATCCTCCCTTATTTCTGAGGTTTTCTTGAGAATCTGATAAGCCTCATGCAATCTTCCAGCACGTCCAAGAAGATCAATCAAACATGAATAGTGTTCAATTTTGGGCTTGATACCATAGTCGATCATTTCATTGAAATAAGAGCAACCCTCATCAACTAATCCTGCATGGCTACAAGCAGATAAAACTGCAAGGAAAGTAACTCCATCTGGTTTTGCATTAGACTGCTGCATTTGACCAAACAGCTTCAAAGCTTCTAGAGCTTGACCATGAGACCCATAGGCAGTGATCATAGAAGTCCATGATACAAGATCCCTCTCTGGTAACTTATCAAATATGCTAACTGCTTTGTCCACGGTGCCACATTTAGCATACATATCAAGGAGAGCCCCCATGACTAGTTCATTGGTTTCCAGCATATTCTCAATGATAAAATTGTGAATCTCCTTTCCTTTTTCTAAGGCTGCTAATTGTGAACAAGCAGGTAAGACACTAGTACAAGTTATTTCATCAGGTTTGACACCAGCTTCTATCATGTTTCCATGCATGCGAAGAGCATCAAAGTAACGTCCAGCTGACACATACCCAGAAATCATAACATTCCATGTGGCTACATTTGTCTTAGCCATCATCTCAAAGACTTTTTCAGCTGCAAGTACATCTCCACATTTGAAATATAGATCAACTAGTGAGATGTTAACAAAGATATCAGTTTCCATTTTGTGTCTTATCATGTAACCATGTATGAATTTTCCATAGTGAAGTTGGGCTGATCTTGAACAAGCTGTCAATAGACTACTTAAAGTAGTAAGAGATGGTTTAACACCTTCCATATTCATCCTATTAAAAAGGTCAATGCATGATTTACTATCACCTGCTGAACTATAACCTGCAATTATGGAATTCCAAGCTACCACACTCTTTTCTGGTATTCCCTCAAAAATTTCCTTAGCCAACTCTATACAACCACATTTTCCATACATGTCAACAAGAGCAGAACCAAGAAATCCATCCAACAAAAACCTGTCTTTCGTAGATTCCCTGTGAATTTCCTTCCCTCTTTCCAAATCCTTAAGCCTTGCGCAGGCTGAGATAACAGTTGTCAGAGTTACTGCATTAGGCTCAAACCCTGAATTCCTCATTTTCCCAAACAATTCCAATGCCTTCTCAAATTGCCCATCTTGATAATAACATGAAATAACAGTATTCCAGCAAACTACATCTCTTTCAGGCATTTCATCAAACATAAGGGTAGCATACTCAGACATATTGCACTTTGCATACATACCCACCAGAGAACTCGCAACAACAACATCACATAAAAAACCAGTCTTTATCAAATGGGCATGTATCGTTTTACCATAACCACCGCTACCCAATCCACCGCAAGCCTTGAGCACATTCGGGTAGGTATACCCATCAGGTTTCAAGTAAGGGTATTGCTGTAACCTCTCAAAGAGCGCAAGAGCTTCCCTGAACATGAAGTTCTTGGTGTAACCAGCCATGACGCCATTCCACAAAGAAACATCAAATGGGTTCTTGATGGTTTCAAAAACAAGCTTTGCAGAATCATACAAATGGCAAGAGAAGTAAAGGCTGATGAGGTTTTTGCACAAGCCAATATTGTTTTGCAACCCAAGAACGATAATTTTCTGATGAATAATCTTACCCTTTATCAGAGATTTGGAATTAACACAAGCTCTTATGAGAGAGAACAATTTTGAGATATCCATTCAAGAGATGTTATGGAAGAAGATTAAGCTCTACTCTAACTACGAAAATCAACGGGGACGAATGGCAATATGCGTAAATTTTCATTTCGACGAAACCCTTTTTGGTAGGGGCAAAAGTGGTAAATGTGTTACGAAGTAAAACCCAGAAAATTTCCGCCCAACCCGGCTGTGGCTATTAGTATGGTTTTTTTTTTTTTTTTGGAACAAAAGCAATGGTTAGAAATTAAAAATTAGAAATTAGTTAGATTCTTTATCATTGGCAAGATTTGACCACTAATAGAGTGTAATCCACTGACAATCTTGATGGGTTGCAGTGGTCACTAATAAGCTATAACAAGCGAATGCAACTATTAGTATGTTATGTTTGGTTCTAAAAGGAGGGGATAGAATTTTTCAATTTGGTTAGAAAGATAATAACGTTGTTATGGTTATAATATTATATAGGATATAAAATTTATAATTATAATATAATATTAAATAAATATGATATGACATTAAATGAATATATATAATATTATATTTAAATATTTTAATAAAATAGTCAATTAAAAAAAATTGAGGAGAGAGGAGCTATTTACATTATTTTCTTCTTTGATTCTTTTACTTATTTAAATAAAAAGAGTGGAAAAAAACTAACGGGAGAAGAAAAGATAGTATATTCTTTTATTTATCTCTTTTTTTTTCTTTCGTTTTTTTCAAATTAAATATATTGTAAGATTACATAAATATTTGGTAAGTTCACATAAAATATTATAAATTTATTTAATTTGATTGATTTTATTAATTTATAATTAATTAAAATATTTGAAACTATAAGTGTAAAGTTTAATTTCAAATAATTAAATAATAAATATACTACTTAGACACTCAAACTAAACACACTTATAATATTTTTGCAGGCTCATAACCATGGCCCCAAAACACGAGTTCTCAGAGGAGAAATTCCCACGGTCCAAGCCCAAGGATTACCAGAAAGTTCGGGTTTTTTAAGGAAATCTCAAATTTGTCTTTCTGCAAATATATGTGATTGATTGCGAATTGAACAGAACTAAAAAGATCATGTCAATACCATTCAATCTTTGTATAAAGAGTAATATTCAAATCATTTTGCCTCTAATTACATTTATGGGGAAGTTTCAGTACAGTGAGTCACAATATACTGAAAAATAAAGAGGAAATCAAATGAGTCACTTGCTCCCAACAGACAAAACCGTAATTATATAAGGCACTAAGAAAGGGGCTGATGAATTTGCTTATGAATTTACAAGGCAGCTGCTTTCTACAGGAACCAGCAACCTTTTAAGAATTTACATTTCTCACTTTGAACCCCCACACCAAGTAAATTCTTTCTAGGGAAAAAAATGGAGTGTGAAATCAAGTGGAAAAAAAAAGAAGCACCCAATCAAATCTCCCTAATTCTCTCTTTTATACCGTTTCAGCTTCCTTCTATCCTTGACAGATGATGGAAGCAAAATATAATTTGATCAATTGGCCTCCACATCGACTAAATCTTGAAAAGACAACTACATTTACATATGGTTATTTTCACCTGTTAATGAGCTAAGTCTTCACTCCCAACACCAACACTACTTGACTTGTCAATTGAACGGACATTATATTGTTCATATACTCTTGTCCGGTTGTCTGTCCACCATTGTTCCGCTTGCTTTTCACTAAACCGTTTTCGACTGCATTGAAAGTTTCAAATAGTTCAGTTTTATTTAGAATTATAAATTTATCTGCGGATATCAATCAAATATATAACATGAATACAATATACCTGAAACGAACTCGCTTGAGATCCTTGCCACCCAATGGTAGGGAGGTAAGTGTTATATACACACCAGGTTCATCTTGCTCAACCCATTCATTATCATTACGGGTCTCGCCTTCTTTTGTTCTACTTCCATTTCTCGTGGTTGATTCATTATTGACCTGCCTGTTGTGGCCGGAACTACAATTACTGGCCATGTTGGAGCCATTGGAAAGTAAACGGCTGTTTGATAAATTTGGCTCTGGTTCTTGGCTCACTGTCTGACTACTCGACCAGTCAATAGGAGTTGAACAGACATCATTGGAAGTAGGACTGGAGATGAAGGCAGTATACGAAGGTGATTTGATGCTCCTTGCAGCTCCCACAGGCAATTTTTCAGCCGTATCCTTCAACTATTGACAAATGATACATACATAATCAGTACAAAAATTTGATGAAAATATGAGATGTAAAGCAACTCATCCATAAGGATGAACAGCAATGAAGATCCAGACAACCACTGTCCAGAGTGAAACATTATCAATTGTGCATGATAGTTCCTCTTTGTTTCTTTATAAGCATTTAATTGCACTGCTAAACTCCCAGCATATAATCCTAGATCAAGAATCAAAATGATATTCACATTTCACAGGAAGTAAATCTAATCAAATTTGTCCCTTCAAGAAGATTATGAGATGATTTCATGTTATATTGAGGTCATGGAGGCCCAAATTTTAATGAACATGACAGATTGTCATACCAACATAAACATCCATCTAACCTTCGCTGTAAGTGACTTGATGACTTCCTTTGCTGTTTTACATTTTGCAGTTTCTTCTCCTGCAAATGCAATGGCCTCCTTCAACTGTTTAGTTGTCCTTTCCAGCTCAACTTCTTGAAGCTGGGCTTTACGAGTAAGATTCTCCACCTAAGAGATAAAGATTGGTCAGGCAAAAAACACATAAATTCTTGTTGCTTATGAAAAGTTTAGGGGGTAATCTGCATGTTTTGCCATCTGTTAATTAATGCTCAGCTTCACCTATTTCCGGTACTTAATTTCCACCAGAAATAGGTTAAGATCACCATGCTTCCACCCCCTAAACCACATATCAACAACAGATTTACTGTAGGATTTGAGTTTTTTTAGAAGATTATTGAGAAGTACAGAAGACTAAATGTTACCTGTGCTCTTAATCTAATGACCTCTTGGCTAAGGCTGTCATTGGTCTTCTTAGCATCATCCACGACCATTTTTGGTGAGGTAAGGCCCCCAAGTGTTGGAGTTGGTGTTGTTGAACGAGGTGGGCTAGCACGTCTTGATATTGGTGATGTTGCACGAGAAACAATTCTTGATCCAGGAACAGAAGCAGAGAAAAATTTCTTAGATGATCCAAATACTGGATTTAAAGATTTAGAAATATTAAGTGCTCCCCATTGAGAACCTCCATTTGGAACAGGTGAAACTCTGCTGCTATTGAATTCTAATTTCTTGTTTCTCTTAGAACGGCTTTCCACTTGCTTGAAGGATTCAATGGATGAGAATCTAGCAAGTTGCATACGAGATCTCAAATCCAACTTCTCATCTTTATCAACAAAATCACCAGTCCATTGATTGATTCTTCCTCTTCTACTCACAGAAGACTGAGACGATGCATCAGTTTCAATGACTTTCCTCAGTTTATTAAAGCAATTATCACAAACACAGTAAGGTTTACTGGGGTTTGGAGCCATTGAAGCCTTAAGGGACTTCTTGCTGCTGCATGAATGACAAAAAACTAGTCCACAATTATAACAATTGTGACGTTTCCTTTTGAAATTAAATGGCAGGCGACAACCAGAACACATGGACTGATCAACACCTGAAACCCACTTATGAAGGCAAATGGCAGCTGTGAAGTTACAACCACATGCAATACTTTTGACCTGCTTGTCTCTCAGAGCTTCTAACAATGTTGGTGAGTTTCTGTCATCCGCGTCTCCATGACCTAATCGACCATTTGCTCCCTTGCCCCAAGTATAGACTTCAGTTCTCGAGGTCAAAACTGCAACATGATAGGCACCACAAGAAATCTCCTCAACAAAACTCTTAGAGAGTTTTCCTTCAACACGAGTGGGAAGCTTCCCATCAGCATGTGGATTACCTAGTTGCCCATAAACAGGACTTCCCATGGTGTAGACATGGCCCGATGTTGTAAGCGCAACTGTTAGACTATGTCCACAGGCAACTTGACAAAAGTTGGGTTCAACCAGAGCAGCAACACAAGTGGGAACAAGTTTTTTTTCCTTGTCTCCATGCCCAAGTCGACCTTTATCACCATCTCCCCAAGTAAACAGCTTAACAGAGGAACAGTTGCTTGAACTTGAATTCCCAACCATGACTTCTACAACTGCAGCAGTATGCCAAACACCACAAGCTCCTCGTACAGTGCGGAGTCCCTTCAAGGAATCCACTTCCCTTGGTATTGAGACACTTCTCCGATCTCCATGGCCCAGAACACCAAATGTGCCATCACCAAAAGTAAACAACTGACCAGCAGAGGTTACTACAGCTGTGTGCCAGGGTCCACAAGAAATGGATGAGACGTGTATGCCTTCTAGGGGTCCATTCACTCTTTTTGGAAACCAATGACTCACTTCATTTCCGTGCCTAAGAAGACCATAAGTTCCATCACCCCACATGTATAAATCACCCGAAAGTGTTACAGCACAAGTATGGTACTCACCACAAGCCAAAAGCTCAATGTTCATGTTACTCAGTGCATCAATAAGCTTAGGGTGCAAAACATCAGAGTCTACACCATGCCCAAGCCTACCTCCAGATTCCTCTCCCCAGGAAAATACCTCTCCTTGCTTGGTTACCAAGGCAGCATGCCGGCTTCCACATGCAATATTCTGGACATCAAGTACTACTGCAGATTCTAAAGCTTTTGGCAATACAGAATCCATTTTGAAACTAAAACAACTGCCAACTCTATGAGCTCCACTACCCAACACTCCCTCCCCTATGCTTTCACCCCAAATGAAAACATCTCCCAAAGCATCACCATCATCATGACCAGAACCTTGACTTGATGAACTAACTGCACTTGAAAGACTAACTCTAAAAGCATCCATTGCCATTCCCTTCATGTTACCATGTACACTATCTGATCCTCCTGATGATAAAGAATTGAGTGAACCACTGGCAGAATCTGGAGGGAAGAAGCCCTTGGGAGGGACCGCATATAGTATTACATCAGAGAATGCTTTATCCAAGCCATTCTTTGGAGGACTTTCATATGGACTATGAAGGCGAAGGTTATCCACACCATCCTAAAATCAAGAGGTAAAACATCTTATTTGCAATCTTATAGTTGAAGACAGTTGACAAAGTAGAAATCATACCTTTTGCAAGCTATCATTACTACCAAATGGGGAATTCAAAGGAGAACTCCTTTGCGTGTAAGTTCTAGGACTATTTGCTTCAGAAGGAACTCCATCACTTCTTGATTCTGTTCTCCATTTTCTTTGATGACTACGTGAAATTAATGCCTTTAAACCACTGAACCAGACCTCAGCTTCATCTTTATCCTTGCAGATCTAGTTAATTATTTCAACATGCAAAGAGAAAATACCTTTAAACTGTATGTACATAGAACAAGAAGCAGTCCAACATAAGAATCAAATAACAAGCAAAATGCTCCATGGCAATAAAGGGATGAATACTCACCAGATCCAATGATCTGTCATTATATATAAGAGAAAAAGACTGGTACTCCTTCTCAGGTCGTGGATATCTTTGAAAGATAGGCTGGAGGAAAAACAAGAGCATGTTTTACCAATAAGTGGAAGAAAGACATAAAATTTAACTATAAATCTTAAATCACGAAGAATGGCCACAAAAAGTAAGTTATCTCCATAGAAGGCTACTTACAGTGCGCTGGCCAGAAATGATTCTAGACACATGGCTGAGTTTAAGGTGTTTC
>BPVZ01000007.1:971057-987524 GCA_020521535.1 Rubroshorea leprosula
GTTAGTTAATACAACATGACATAAATTGAACTTGACTTGCTACTTCCTAAACAAAATCAATTCTAAATTAACACTATGCTTAAGTATTTGGACCTGCCACAACAATATAAAAGCAAACTGGATGCTTAAACCTAGAAGAATCTAGTCAGTTTATCCAAAGAATGCTAAAAGAGATCAAAGTTCATCCTTCCAACAATCAAATGCAATAACAGTTGATGGCAGCAAATACCCAGGCAACCATACATTTAATTGTATTCAATCATTCAAACCTCTCCCTCTCTACAGAGGAAGTTATTAAAGAGATCTGAAAATATACCCTCTTCCAAAGTAACACCAAAAATTAGGAATAAGAAGAAAAAGAAGAAATTTCCTTCATATGAAAAAAAAAATGACAAGGTTCTTATTAAAAAATAACAGTGTCAGAAAGCAAACACATAAAGCAAGAACAAACATTTCAAAAGTGCATGTATTAACATTTTAAACAAGAACACATCTAATGAGAGTATCTTACTCTTCTTCTCCAGAAGAATCAACCGATTCTGTTGAAGGTGTCTTCCTGGCCTGTATAAGAAAAAGTCAAAGGAGGATTCATTGTGAGAATGATTTTACACACACAATGAATACTAAAGCATATAAGTATCTAAACTCCAAGTAGAACATCTAACATTTACATCCTTGAATCTAATAAAGCATATGTATCTCCACACACAATGAATAACAAAGTTTAAGTTACAGAGATGTTTTCAGATGAGTAGAGAATTAACGTTGAACAAAGTTTGTGATGAATCACAAGATTATAGGTTGGCAGTTAAACTTTTCCTATGCAGAAATTCAAGCCAAATATTGAGTGCCCAAAAATCTTGTAACCATCTGAAGTCTATTGCCACATTCAGAAAGGTCCACATAAGCAGATTCTTAAATTAGTTGAACTTTAAACTGCGCCTCCTATCAATTGATGCATTGTGTCCTATATCATTATGCATACAATCTGGAATGTCCTCACAATTAGATAATAAATCATCAAAAATTAACTCACATTGTCCGTCCCCAGAATGTTCTCTTTGAATGAACCTTAGGTTTACCCAGTGGCTTCTCAGTGGAGGACTCAAGTCCCAATGCAGGTACAGGATGGCCTGGATCCATTGAGGACAAAATCTCTCCCATTGATCGATAAGATTCACCAGCAGATAGCAAATTTGAAGAACCAATTTCATTAGTTTGATTTTCATTTCCTTTTTTCTGCTTATCTTGTTCCACCATCAGCTGACCATTAGGATTCCTGATCTTTAGAGGATCTAGTGCTGCACTTGAACTCTCAGCCTCAGCCTGGTTGTCTTTAGGTGATCCAACAACTGAATCATCACCTCAAATACCTTTGTTCATAAAAACAAAAAACAATGGTACCCATTAATTGGATTGAATCCAAACTATTTGCATGAACAGCAGAAATCTAGTATATCAGTGACATTAGAATCTGACAGCTATCCCCTCTATCATCATTTGGTCTCTGGAGAGACATTATCAATTCTGAAAATGAAGCATGGATACAAGTTACATGAATCCTTTTCTTCAATTTGGCTCAATCTTAGGCAATTCACTCAGTAAGATACTTGGACTTTATCAGTTGACCTCTATCATCATTTTTCTACACCATTTCAGTCCACAGATTATCAGTTGACCTCAATTCCTCTTCCCCAAATTACAGTAGAGAATTCTTTCTAAGAGTGCTTGCTTTGGCATGAAATACATCCACCCAAATCATCTATGTTTTGATACTAACAGTCAGCTAATAGAATTAACAAAATGTTATAACTTGATATTAAGTGAGGACTATTTTCTTCAATTTGTATAGGTAAGGAGCTAAGTATCATAATATAAGGTGAGGGGCTAAAAGTGTTACATTATAAAAGTAAGGAATTAAAACTTAAAATTAAATCTAAATTTTGTTAACGGAATTAACAAATAAAATTGAATCTAAATTTCATGTTTTCTATAATAAAATGGTAACAAATACTAACAGTTAGCTAACAGAACTAACAAAATGTTATAACTTGATATTAAGTGAAGACTATTTTATTCAATTTGTATATGTAAGGAGGTAAAAGTATCATAATATAAGGTGAAGAGTTAAAACCTACAAATTTATTAAGGTAAAAGGCTAAAAGTGTTATAATATAGGATAAATGACTAAAACTTATAAATTTATTAAGATAAAAGGTTAAAAGTAGGTTTTTGCTTATTTTCAGTGCATGGGAGTTTTTTTTTTTGAACTTTTTTTCTTAAATTATATCATATATGTAATCACTTGTTTACTCTTTATAAGTAATTATATACTTAATATAACCAATTACATTTTTGTTAACAACTTAAATAATTTAGTAGTAATTTCTTTTTATTAAAAATAAGAGATTCTGAGTTTGAATAGTATGACATACAAAGAAGATGGAATAATAGATAGAAGATAATTATCTCTCATTGTACAATAAAGATAAAAAAAATTACATTTTTATTGTAATCAATTACATGGCACTCAATTTTCTTGCTAGGAAAATTTAATTTTCAAAACTAAGCCAATTTATTTTTAATGTGACTTTCCCAAATCCACTTTTATGAAAGAAATTATATACCAAACAGCCCTTAATGCAAGCTTCCATTTGGAAATTTTCTACAAGGAAGTGGTATATAAAAATGTTGTTTTCTTTTAGCCGAAGTCATGGTTACCTTGTCTCAAGAGTAGGTGCTGATTTGCAATTGTCCCACTTCACATGGACTTGAAATCTCTATGGAGATTTATTTCTTTTGCTCGGATTTGGAATTACGTGACCGTGTTAGAGAGACATTTGCCCAGCGAGAAGATAATTAGTGGGACATTACATGTTTGATATCATTTTGAAATTAAAAAATTAATTTATTAATTTAATGAACTTTAAACATATCTAAGTCACTTATCATTTTTTCTTCTTTCGGGATTCTTGCCTTTCACAGTTCACACTCCCCTGTAAATTTCATATTAAATTTTCATTTTTTAAATCTCATATTCAATTTTTATTTTTTTAACACATTTATTATAAACACAACATTATTTATTTATAAATATACACATCATAAGTTTACATTATATTTATTATATTATTTGCTCTTATATCACTTATTAAAGAAACATCTAATTAGATAAGAAAACAATCGGTTACTCATAACATGTTTTTTTTCTTTGATGAAATGACTCATAAGATATTTTAACATATCTTAGAACTAAAAAGCTAATACATTAATTTCATGAATAAAAATATTTAAACCACTCCTTATTCTCTTAATTTTTTCAGGAAAGACTCTTATTCTTCTATGGCCAATGGGAACAACTTACATGAAAGTCAAGGTATTGCATTGCTTTAAGTTTTAGAGCAGTGAACAGATAATTTTTTTATATTATATTTTTATATAATTTTTATTTGTTATTAAATATATAAATATATTTATTATTATAATTTTATATAAATAAAAAATTAATTATTTAAATAATATATAAAATTATGAAAAAAAAAATTATACCTAAATCATATTTTATTGACATTATATACTCGAGTCAATGGTCGGTCACCTTTTACTTTCTTGAGTGCTCAAGCGCCTCCATCTTTGACCGAAATTGAGACTCCATTATAAGAAGAAAATGGATCTACATTGCATCAAGCCAAAAACCAAAGCACAAAAAATGCAAGAAAAATGGATTGGAGCAAATAAGTTCGGCAAGATTTGATTGTATTCATTTAGATATTAATTTCAGAAATATTACTTGAGGTATATATAATTTTAATTATATAGTATTATAATTAGCATTAAGCTATATATAATTATTTTATGGTAAGTTATTGTATAATTATATAATATAACATTTTAAATTTATTTTTTATGCAATTAATTTTTATAATTATTTATTTCTTGTTTTATTAATTTTTAGAATTATTTATTATTTTTTAAAGCCTATTGGGTATTTAGCTCCTTGAGTATGTATTGAAAATTTTTCAAAAGCCAACGAGTATTTATTAATGAATTTTTTAAAACTCAATGAGTATTTATTTATAAATTTTAAAAAATTATTATTATAACAATTTTATATATAATTAAGATTACATTACACTCAATTTTTTTACCATAAAAATTTAATTTTCAAAAACTAAGCCAATCTAATTTTAAATGACTTTTCCAAATCTATTTTTTTTTAAAAGAAATTACATACCAAACAACCCTTAATGCTGGCTTCAATTTAGAAATTTCCTACTAAGTAGTATATAAAAAGAGTTGTTTTCTTCTAATCAAAGTAAAAAATGTCTTGTCTTAAAAGTAAGTGCTGATTAGCCAGGACTTGAAATTCCTATGGAGATTTCTTTCTTTTGCTCGGCTTTGGAATGACAGCGATGGGAAACATATCTTCAAACTAAAAAGACTAATCTTATTCTTCACCTCCCTATGGCCTATGGGAACAGCTTATATCAAATTCAATGTACTTGAATAGCAGAAACAACACCCAAACTCGTGGTCAACATGAAACTCGTGGTCAACATGAAACTCGTGGCAACATGATATTTTGTTAATGTCATTATTAGCGTTTTATGACTCCAGTCTATAGTCAACTTCCACCTTTCTGAGCGCTCAACGGCCTCCATCTTTGACCGAAATTGAAACTCCATTATAAGAAGAAAATGGAGCTACATCGCTTCAAGCCAAAAAACGAAGAACAAAAAATGAAGGAAAAATGGGTTGGAGCAATTGTGATGTTGGTTTTCGTAAGTGGGTGGTTGTGTTCTTGTTGTTGTGGGTGTTTGGAGGAAGAGAGAATTGCCCTCTTGAACCTCAAACATTCAATCTCTCCCCCAAATGGCAATGCTCTAGCATCTTGGAGAGGGCATGGTGATTGTTGTAAGTGGGTTGGGGTTGAATGCGACATCACAACAAAGAGAGTGATCCAGCTCTTTATTAATTATACTAGGGATTGGGATGTGTTTTCTTCATTTGACTGTGAGGGTTGGTATCTGAATTCTTCTCTGTTTTTGCCCTTCAAAGAGTTGAAGGGTCTTTTCTTGGGGAGAAATTGCATTTCAGGCATCATGAAGAATGAAGGTCATTCTTTTCTTTCTCTTTGAGCAACATTTTTAATTATTCATTTTGTGGGATATATGGTATTAGAATTTTTAGTTTAGCAACACCACTAACTATATTAATTTCTTGCACAGGTTTAGAAAAGTTGTCAAGCTTAAGCAATTTGGAGGTTCTTGATTTGAGTAATAACCGATTAAACAATAGCATCCTATCATCTTTGGCAAGTCTTTCATCCTTGAAAGTGTTAAATCTAGCAGTCAATCAGATGAAAGGAAATCTCCTTATTCATGGTAATCTTTTACACAATATAATTAATTAATCTGATACACTTTAAGAAATGAAGTACCATATACAATTTTAAAATCATTATGTTAATATCTGCTCGTTCTTTGTAAGCACATAAATCTTAACTGTATATAAAATTACTATAATAATTAAATTTTATTTAAAATTCTTAAATAAATGCCAATTAGACTAAAAAAAATCATTAATAGATACCTAATAGGCTTTAAAAATTATTTAATAAAAATTTAATGGGCCTTTTAAAAAAATTACTAAAGAATAATTTAAATCTAATATATCTGTCTTAATAGGATTTTATTTCATATTAATTTTATTTACAATTTCTTATTAATAGGATTTGATTTGATCTTTCTTTAATATCTTTCCAATTGTATAACATGAGAGCCACAATTTATTTCTTATAAATATAGATGAAAAAAAAAAAAAACCGAAGAGAAGAGTAACCACCGACAAGAGAAAAAAAAAAAAAAAGAGTTAAAAGACGATTTCAGACAATGCCATTCGTCAATGTTCACCTTTTGCCTACAGATACTTAATTTTTCTCTCGACTTAGATAGACAAAACTATTAAAATTTTTAAAATTATTTATTTATTAATTAAATTGTCCCTAATTATATTGTTTCTTTTCTTTTGTAACCTTAATTATATTGTTTGTTATTGCTCAAATACCTTGATCAAAAAGGTACTAGAGTAGATAATTTGTCTTTCGAATGGTACCTATATAAACATATATGAACTATTGAATTTATATCAAAACCTGTTTTAATACAGTAATGAGTATACTAAATCTTTACTCAGAAGTTGGGCCTTCTAAGTTTGCATATGAAACATTTCTAACATAGAGAGCGAGGGAAAAAAAAATTTAGGATAAAAAAAGAATAACTAAGAGAAAATAATATAGATAGAATAATAATAGAAGAAAGAATAATAATAAATAAAATATTAAAATAGAGATGAAAATAGAGGGCAATATTGTACTATAGAAACATAATATAATATTAGAATGTAAGAGAGGAAGCTAAGAGATGAAGTATTTAAAAAATTTAATGAAACCTAGTGTAAAGTGAAAAAATATCAAAAGGAAAATATAAGTTGCACATATTATATTTTGACTTAGAATATTTTTAATATAGAAAATGAGTGAGAGAGAAAAATTAAAGTAAAAAAAAAAAAGAAATACATAATGATATATAGAAATACAAAGAACAACTAAAAAGAACAATAGATAGAGGACGATAAGGGGAGAAAAATTAATAAAAATAAATAAATTACTAACCTAGAAAGAAAGAAATGGAGAATATAGGGTAGAGAATTAAATATATTGATAAATTGTAGAGTAATGATAAATTGTGGAGTTAAAAAGTTGGAAGATTGAGTTACAAGAAAAATAATTGGTGAAGTCGAATAAAGGCAATTGAAAAAGCATCAAGTAATTAATACTAGGAAGTTGCGCCATATATTTTTGTCTAAAACATTTCTAATGTGGAAAATGGGAGGATAGAGAAAAATTAGAGTAAAAAAGAGATATAAATTAATAACTAGGGATGCAATAAGTGAATAATAAAAAATAATATAGAGAAAAAGATTAGGAGATGAAAAATAATAACAAATGAATTATTAATTTATAAAAGGAAATAGGTGTGAATATATTGTAAAGAGATGAATATACCGTAAAGAGATAAATATGATAATAGAATGTGAGAAGGGAGGCTATGAGATGGAGTTTCGAATTAAAATGCATTAATGCTGAAAAATATTAGAGAATCGAAAGTATTTAATAGAAAGATATGTAGAGAGATAGAGTCTTAATGTAAGAAATTGACAAAAATATAGTACGTGAATGGATATGATAGGTGTAAGAGGTGAGAAGAAGATGATACGGAAGAGAAAAACGAACATCAAATTATTTATTAATATAAAGAGAAATAATAAATAGAGATAATTAACAAGTTTTCATAATTTATTAATATAGTATCAATCCATGAAAATTTATCTTTATTTATTAAAATTAACTTGATTAAGTTTATATGCTGAATTTTCTTTCATATCTACTATTCAAACCTTCTTTTTATGAATTAATACATTTCAAATTATTAATTATAAAAAAAACAAATATTTTAAAATATATTTATAAGTTAACTAAGGTCATAATTAGTAGCAATTTTAAAAAATAGAGACAATTCGTGCTTATTTCTCATAAACCTTGTGTGCAGGTGTTAAAAGATCACTAAGACTAAGTAATTTGAAGGTGCTTTATCTGCATAGTAATTCTTTCAATAACATGATTTTATCTTCCATAAGAGGACTTCCATCTCTTAGGATTCTTGATATGAGTTTCAACAAATTAAAAGGAATACTAAATATTAAAAGTAGATCAATTGCTTCGGTTAGTTTTTGTTTTCATCAATCATTTTCTATCCTTCTAATGAAATTTTGTTTTGTTTCCATCATTGTAATTTAATTAATTGGTTTCATTTTTTCTCTGCAACTACCAGAATTAGTTGGTTTAAATGAGTTGAAAGAGCTGGATTTAAGCAACAATAATGTGGAAAGTTTTGTGGCTCCCAAAGGTACTAAAGTAAAGTAGAAAGTATGGTTATGATGAGGCTCTGTCATTCTGCTCCTCTCATCAGCAAATACCCTAAAAAATTAGAAAACTTAATCCATTAGTTTCATACTTATAAATTGTTTGATGAAACAATAAACGTTGTTGCAGGTATTAAAAATCCATTAGGCCTAAGTAATTTGAAAGTGCTTCATCTGGGCAGTAATTCTTTCAGTAACACAACTTTATCTTCCCTAAGAGGGCTTTCATCTCTCAAGAGTCTTGATTTGAGTGGCAACAAATTAAAAGGAATACTAAATATTAATGGTAGATCAACTGTTTCACTTGTTTTCTGTTTTCATCTATCATTGAATATCCTTCTAATGAAATGTTGCTTCTTTTCCCTCATTTTTATATATAACTATTTGTATTTTGTCTCCACCAGTATTCGTTGCTCTAAACAATTTGAAGGAGCTAGATTTGAGCAACAACGAAGTGGAAAGTTTTGTGGCTCCCAAAGGTACACATAATCAAACTAGAAAGTTCAATTATAATGAGGCCTAGTCATTTTGTTCCTTTCATCAATAAATCCCTAAAAGAATTAGAACACTTAACCCACTAGTTTCATACTCATAAATTTTTGTATGGAACTATAATTTACTTATACATCAATAGAGAAAAATTTAGCTCAAGCTCAAATGAAACATTTAACGTCATGTTTGCATTGGCAACTATGGAGCATATGTCCCTTTTAAAGATCATGAGTTTGCTACAAGATCATATCTTTGTGGCTTTAAAGCTTTTCTTGATTCCCTCTTTTGCTTGTAGGTACGAGAAATTTAAGTATGCTAGAAGTCCTAAATCTAGGATGGAATAGAAACACTTGTGGAAGATGTTTAGTGCAGTCAATCAAGGCATTCCCTTTAATTAAGATCCTTGATCTTACTGGCAGTACATCTATAGAGCAAGTGATTGTTGAAGGTAAGTAATGCAGAGAAGCAAAAATGACAAGAAAGAAAAAGAAAAAGAAATGCTTACCTATATTTTAGTTTTTCCATTGTAGTACATTATCTCACTTTATCCAAGCTACTAATAATAACTTATTACTTAATTTTGCAGATCTTCACACTTTTAAGGAGTTGGAAGTATTGCTTTTAGATGATTCTTCTCTTAACAATAATTTTCTTCAAAGTATTGGAAGGCTAAACTCTCTTAAAGTTTTGTCTTTATCCAGGTGTGAGCTCAATGGAACCCTGCCTGATCAAGGTAAAACATATAATCTTTTTACTAATCCAAAAAAAATATATAATCATCTCATAAGAAATGTACAGTTATGATTTGATGTAACAATTCCTCATTTCTTTGTTTCTTATTGTTTCTTGTGTTAATAATTTCATTTTTTTTCTTCTTTGATAATTGATATTTACAGGATGGTGTGAATTGAAGAATCTTGAAGAGTTAGATTTAAGTAAAAATAATTTTCAGGGAATGCTTCCCTCTTGTTTTGGAAACTTGTCATATCTTCAAGTGTTAGATATATCGTCTAACCATTTAACAGGAAATATTGCCACCAGCCCTCTTACCAATCTAAAATCACTTGAATATGTCTCACTTTCGAGTAATAACTTTCAAGTCCCAATTTCGTTTAGGATGTTTGCCAACCACTCCAAACTTAAGGTCCTTCTTGGCAATGACAACAATTTTATGCCTGAACCTCTCCTCCAAACTCCAATTCCGAAGTTCCAACTCATATTTTTGAGTCTGTCTTACCTTGCATTAAAAGAACCTCCCTACTTCCTCTATCACCAAAATGACCTTAGGGTTATTGATCTCTCCCACAACAACATCACTGGAGGATTCCCATCTTGGTTGTTCATGAACAATACAAGATTAGAAGTACTCAACCTAGGATATAACTCCATTTCAGGACCTTTGCAGTTGCCATTACAACCTCATTTCAACATTACAATCTTAGATGTATATAGGAATAATTTATTAGGAAATATTCTTATAAACATCAGTTCAGTCTTTCCCCATCTTGCAGACTTAGTAATGTCCAAAAATTCCTTTCAAGGTCAGATTCCTACTTCTTTTGGTGATATGAAATCATTAGAATCTTTAAGCTTGTCAGACAATCATTTGTTTGGGAGTATCCCTGATTCCTTTGGTCATTTGAGCTCTTTGGCCTTTTTAGACTTGTCTAACAACCAGTTGTCTGGAGGAATACCAGAATCGTTGGTCCTAGGTTGCCCCTTGAGGTTTCTCATTTTGTCGGGCAATAATTTGCAAGGGCGAGTATTTCCTCTTCTTTTCAACTCAACATATTTAGAGGTCTTACGACTGGATAGTAATAACTTCGCTGGAGAGATACCTGAGTTTTCATCTGTCAACTTTTTTTCACCTTGGATTATAGAAATGAGCAACAACCATATCTCAGGCAAGCTTCCAAGATGGATGGGAAATATATCATCCTTGAAAGCGCTGTCTTTGTCCAAAAATCATTTTAAGGGTCCTTTTCCAATAGAATTTTGTGGCCTTGATCAACTTTTATTTCTTGACCTTTCAAACAACGAGTTGTCTGGCTCTATCCCCAATTGCTTTAATTCAATTGAAATAACACATGTTCATCTGAGCAACAATAGATTTACTGGGCCATTGACAAAAGCATTCTTTGGCAACTCTTCTTTGGAGACATTGGACCTTTCAAGGAACAATCTAACTGGTATAATTCCTAATTGGATTGGCAATCTCCCTTCATTGAGCATTCTTTTGTTGAAAGCTAACCATTTTGAAGGTGAAATTCCTATTCAGCTATGTCAGTTGAACAGATTAAGGATGATGGATCTTTCTCAAAATAATCTTTCTGGTTCTACACCTTTATGTCTAAGTAATTTAACATTTGAGGCCTCAAGTTTTTCAATTGAGATTGGGTATTGGGTGGGCAAAAGCAGATATGAAATGGTATCACAATTAGAAATGTGGAAGAAAAAGCTGAAAAGGAATTTCTACAACCTTTTGCCGTATGAAAATGGGTTAATGGATATGGAGGATTGGGTAGAGTTTACAACAAAGAGAATATCATATGTTTACAGTGGAAGCATCCTTGGTTACATGTCTGGTATTGATTTATCTTGCAACCATCTCACGGGAAGGATCCCACCTGAAATTGGATACTTGAATGAGATCCATGCACTAAACTTGTCACACAACAAGCTAACAGGACCAATTCCCTCTACATTTTCAAACTTGAAGCAGATTGAAAGTTTAGACCTTTCCCATAACAATTTGAATGGGAGAATCCCCCCTCAGTTGACTGAGCTAAACACCCTGGCTGTGTTTTCTGTTGCATACAACAACTTATCAGGACCAACCCCTGCTCAAAAAGCTCAGTTTGGGACCTTTGATGAAAGTAGCTACGAAGGAAATCTTCTCCTCTGTGGAGCTCCACTGCAGATCAACTGTACCAAAATCGAATTACCATCAATTTTGACGAATGTCTCCAATTATGATTGGGAAAACAATGATTTTATCGACATGAGTGTTTTTTATTGGAGCTTTGTGGTAGCTTATGTTGCAGTCTTGATGGCAATTGCAGCAGTTCTACACATAAATCCTTATTGGAGACGGGCCTGGTTTTACTCCATTGAAGTCTGCATCACCTCTTGTTACCACTATGTTTTGGACTAATTTTGTTGGTTTTCTAGAAGAATCATTTAACCTTTGTAGAGTCAAGACTCCAGAGAGACTGGGAATCAAAATTCTAAAAGAAAATAAGTAATCAAGGGGTAGCCTTGGATTCAAATGATCTTAATGCAAACTTTGATATTGAAGTTTCCCACTAAGAACATCTCAATAAAACTTGAATCTACATCGATCCCCCTAAATGTCATTGAATGGAAAATAATGACAACATTTACAAATTTGGCCAAAAAATGGCAACTTTTACAAATAAAATGCATGTTCAAAATGTCGTAGCTTTTTGTTCTAAGAGAATAAGGAGGCAGCTCGAATGGTACAAAAGCTTAAACCAGAACCAAATTAATTAGGGGTACACTCAAGAGGCCATGGCACAAAACCTACCATTCTCCCAACCGAAACAGTGGTGGAAAAAATAGTACTCTGATATTAAAATGTTTACAAAAAGATGAGAACTCGAGAACCTTCACTTACATTTGCAGTCTAAATGCAGCAAGGATACCAAGAGGAACCATCTCTTTAAGCTACTACATAAGTCAAAAATGGTCAGCTGAATAACAAAATTTGTTACTTCTTCTTTGTGTTCTCCACCAACCGTAGCCTAGTAGGATATATCTTGGGAACTTCAAAAAAATTTGAGTCATTCATTTTCCTTGTAAGAAACCTATCACTTGAGGGAAATTTTTCTGAGAATTGATGACAGATGCAATTGTATTTAGTATGAAAAATGGAGTAGAGAATGAGAAGCGGAGTAATGCTTCAGAACTTCCATGCCCTCAGTTCACTATGTCAAGCTATACAAGCACAGACAATGGAGAAATACCAGTTATTTAAGCCTTCCTCTAAGTGCATATAGAACATCTACCTCTTGAGCACCATTGGACCACAGAAACCAGCATGTTTATGTACTTCCTGCCCATCATCTGCCAGAAGACATGGCTTCCTCAATTCTCCTAATTACAATACTAAGACTACCACCACTTTCCCAAGCAGTGACAGCAGCTCGATGAACGTGCCTGTGCCATTTAAGCAGATTGAAAGACTGAAGAACAGACCACCTTGCTTGATTTGACGTCTTCTCAAGGTAATGAAAATCAATCATTAGCATCTTTTTTCTCTCTCTAGGTGAGAATAATTAGTACCTATTAATGGAGTTATTGCATGAAAATAAATCCCTGTAGCTGTACCTGAGCTACAGACAATGGGGGTTGCAGAAGTACACAGATGATGGAAAACATGTTTTCATCATTCTCCCCACCCTCTGCCTCACCATAAACCATAGCCTCAGCAGCAATACCAGCAAAAAGCATCATGCAGTACCTGATCATATAATTTATGCATCAGTATAATCAATCATAATAGAAAAATATTCCTGACATGCATTTTTGCTAATGACATGTTTACAAACAGCCTTAGAAGAGAAGAACATGCTCTGCAGTTCTGCAGAGTGCCTAGAAGAATAAATTATTTTAACTCCAGTTTAGACAGATTTATTCCACTTGGAATATCAGTGATCATAATTAGAAACTAATTGAACCATAGACCTTAAGACCTGATGCAGCACAAGAACAAAGAGATTGAGAGTAATAGAAGATGTAGAAAAAGAGATAAAAAAGGAAAAAAGAAAAAATGAAAAGAAGAAGAAGAAAGGAAGAACTAGAAAGAACAAGAATTTAGGTTGGGAAACTATCTTAGAGTTCTAAGTATTTCCAAAAACTGAACGTCCGAGACATGATGAATAACAATCCATAAAGAAACAAGGAAATTGACGATTTTTTTAAATAGTAAATGAAATAAATATAATTTGGGCACTAAACTTGCATCTAAGGCAAGAATATCTAAATCTTTAGACTGCGTTAAACATCAGACACCACCTCATGATACCAACCTGTCAAAGGCAGAGCCACTCAATTGTCCTTCAGCAAGCTCATTACTCATTTTCTCATCCCAAAACTGAGTTCCAGCCTGTAGGAAAAAACTGAGTTGGGCCTTTATAACTTCCGTAACTAAAGGTGTCCACAAGAGATGATATTGCTTAAGAATCAAACAGCATACAGCATGCAGTTTGATTTACTTTAAAAAAATACTTAGAGCAAAATGTAATTAAAAAAAAAAAAAATCAAAATGACAACCTGCCCTTGGATGCCCATCTGCATTGCAGCAATTGGATCTAAAATCACTCCACAAATTGGGCAACCCATAAGGTAGGCTGCAAATAAATTAGCAAAAGAACATTAGTTATACTCATAAGCCAATGTGATATGTTAAGATCGTTGTCAAAAAACCAGAAGACACTTCATCAGCCTTTTGGCCACTGCTAAACATGCAAAATGACCATGCAAAAAGTGTCTAAATACAGGGATTCATATTTCAGATTTTGTATTAAAGAAAACCATAATAACATTAAAGTGAACAATGCAAGGATTACATACCGGCCTGCTTCATGAACTAGAATCCAACGCCTAAATGGAAGCCAGTAACTTGAGATTAAAGCTAAACATGTACCCCCAAGGAAGATAAAGTCATAAAGGCTAGGCCCAGTATGGCAGCAAGGTTAGGACTGATATCAATCCCTTGAAAAAGCAGATAAGAGACTCCACCCAGAAGAGCAACCAATGCAACGATTGAGGTTTCAGAAGAACCCCACTTTTTTGGAGAAAGTTTAGAAACTGAAAGAGGAAAAGGTAATCCGTAACTATTTCAATGAAATTTTACTTTTATTTTCTTAGATAAAAACAAACTGCTAGAATATCAACCATCGTTAAACAACCAAAAAATAATTGAACGATATACATTATTCCAATCCCAATCATTTAAAATTACGCAATCTGCTGAAGCTGCAAAGACTTCTATATGCAAACTAGTTCAAATCAAGACGATGCAACAACGTGAAGAACTTAAGACAAATTCATAAATATTAAAGTAAAGGTACCATCTAAACCAGTAGAGGACTTCAAGACACTTGGTGTAACGTCTCTTGGCCCCTCAAGAACTGCATAAAGTGTGCATGTTGAAGAAGTTAAAAGCAGAATTACATTCATTCAAGCAGAAACGAAAGTTGTTACTCTGCAAAGCCCACTCCTTTACATATAACAAAGGACCCATTTTCTCCCTTTTCAAGTTCGCTGCGAAATTACTAACATTAGACACACACACACACACAAAAACAAAACCAAAACATATAAAAGAACACCCTTTGCAAGACTTAATAACAGAAAAAGTACCTATACTGCTGAACCTTCCAAAATTGGGCAAGAACCCTCGGTTCTTTAGAAACCCATAAGCACCACCTACAAGTATCATAGCACTAGCATTCAAACAAGTATCCAAGACCTCCCAATCCCTCTCTAACCTCCCAAAAAACCCCCGTTCTCCGAGTTGGGGCCGAGGCGATTCAATAGACAAAGAACCATCTTTGAGCTCCTTCTCAACTGGGTCACCATTTTCTTTCTCAATTGATTTCAAGAAACTGAGAGCCCTAGCGAGGTCCTTGTGCTTCACTGCCTCCGAGTACTCTTGCTACTCTCTCAGAGTTCTTATGGGTGGAGGAGCCGTTTTGAAGGAAGGTGGAGCGAATGGAAGGAAAATTGAGGAGGAGGAAGAGGAAGTGGAGCGTAAGAGAGAAAGCAAGGACAACTTCTGGGGGTAACGGATGAAGCGAGATCGACATTACAGAACTACTTCGCTACGAACTTGAAACGTTGCGGGCTCGTTGATCAGATGTTGGATTTTTTATATTTTTTTGGGTACAGGAAATGAGATTTATTTATTTAATTTATTTTGGGTTAAATTTCATAAATAGTTGATTAATTATGTGATTTAATTTAATTTAATTTAAAATTAATTTTTTTAAAATAATTTATAAATTATTAATTTTGTTTCAAAATGTCTACTTATTAGACAAATATACCGTTAATTAGATTAACAAAATGTTTGATTACTTGATAAGTTGTCTTTTAAACTTTTGAAAAATATTAAATATAATACATATATTTTTATTTTTTTAATATTTTATTTTTTAAGTTTAAATTTTATATCAACTATAATAATTAAAAATATAGTACCTGCATGATTTTAATTTAGAGATTTATAAAATTGATATGAATTTTTATTTTTTTAGGTAGTTTTAATTATGTATCGATGTTCATTTAATTAAATTAAATTTTAAAAGAGTTTATTTATTAAAAATATTATTATTTAATAATAAATTAAATTTTTTAAAAATAATAAAATTTAAATTATAATATTGAGTATTGTAAATTAAAATTAGAATCTTAATTAATGTAAATTAAAATTTTATCTTAATTAATTATTACATTTGATAAAAAATTTAAATTTAAAAAATAAAATATTGTAAAAAATAAAACTAATGCACTATATTTAATATTTTCAAAAGTTTAAGAGGTAACTTGTCTACACCAACCTATCTAGACCAACATTCTTGTAGTCTAGTTAACGAAATATTTATCAAGTAGATGATTTTAAAATAAAATTGATAGTTTATAGATTATTTAAAAAAAATTGTTTCTAAACTAAATTAAAATAAATTACATAATTAATAAACTATTTATTGAATTTAGCTTTTGTTCTGCCTCGTCAAATTAATGGTGTATTTGGGATTGTTATAAAATGTTGTGGCTGTAGTTGTAGTTGTGCTTAACTATGGTTATACCATGCTGTAGTTATGGTTAAAAATTATTTTGATATTTTATTATTTATTTTTTAAAAGTATTATAAATGAAATATAATAGATTTTGTTAATTATTAATTAAAATTTTAAAAAATATTATAAGATATATAATTATTAAAATATATAATATTTATTATTT
>BPVZ01000007.1:1004316-1017408 GCA_020521535.1 Rubroshorea leprosula
AGAAAAAATGATAAAAATAAAAAGATACAACATTCTTTTACTCACTCCCTCTCTTTTCCTTCATTTTTCTCGAAGCAAATATATTATTAGACAAACCCAACTACAAAACATCCATTATTTCATAAAAAAGAGAGAGAACATCAATTAGTAAAAACGAATTTGATTAGCTTACTAAGGAGAAGATATAGGAAAAACAATGTCAAAAAATACACGAAAGATGGGTATATCAAAAGGGGACTGTTCTCTTCACATAAATCACAATAAATTGTCAAATTCAAAACTCCACCTAATCTATTCACACAATTTTTTTTTTTTCAGATTTTTTTCCCCAACATTTTTGACAAAAATAAAATGATCAAAGACATGATTACAATCCAAATCACATTCTCACCAAAAAGTGGGGGGAGGGATGAGAGACAATAAATATGAGATGAACACGACTACAAGAAATATACCTATATGCAACAATGGAGGATGTACAACAACAAAGAGGATGCAGATCTAGCACCATTTTAAGCTAGTTCCACGGTGGCGATGATGGTTTATAGACAAAATCTTGGGAGGATGTGCCATAGTTCAAATCGAGGTTGTGGAGCTGCTCCATCAGTTGGGAGCGTCTTTCCTTAAAAAAGTCAAGACGAGTTGTTAATTCTACCAAAGCAGAAGAGGCTGCCAATGGATGTCTTGGTAAATCAATTGCTTGCTGCAACCACAGTTGTAATTCACCTTATGAACTACTCCAGAATAATTGGCCAATAAAAACAAAAATAAAATAAAATAACTATTCCAAATAAATCAGAAAATAAAGTAATAAAATCAAGATGCAATTCAATTCAATGGATGATGTTCAGTTCGGTCCTTTTTCAAGAGAGAAAAACCAAAGGTTTCTATTCAAAAGTAGAAACAAAAAGAAGCGGAAAGGTTGATCACCGCTGAGCTCCAGAAATCACCAAGGAGAAGAATAATTTTGTTAGTCTTACCTCTACTGCCCTCGAAGTGGACGGGGCTGATTGAGAATCAACAGCACAAAGATCATCCGTGGACAAAGTTGTGGATGCCTCTGTATTTTTTGAGTCAGTCAAGCTTGTTTCAATAAATTGTTTTCGTGTAGGTTGCCTGCTGCTGTTGCCAACAGCCAATCCTTGTCCTTTAGCATTCCTCCATTCTGCTCCTAACAAATTCTCCTGCATTCCAATAGTCTGTTTTCAGATGATGAAGAAAACAAAGCATCCTTCGTTGATGAAAAAAATTTAAAAATATACCTCTATTCTTTGTTTCCTTTCATGATTACAAAAGGCAAGGGTCGTGTCAAAATCTTGCTGAAGAAACCTCCTGCAGGCATAAAAAATATATATTCAGATGTATCCCAAAATATATCTTTTTAAAAGTTAAAATTGCAAGTTAAATAAAATCTGGGAGGTGCATAAAGAAGCCCGCAGGGGTTGAGTTAAGAGAATTATTTAAAGAATCATATACAGACAATTTACTTATATAACTCTCCTAAACCCCTTATAATGTGAACTTCACAATATCCTTTAATGTAGCTATACCTCTAAATGTTGACACAGTAAGCTTGGGAAATATATTGCCTAAGAAAAGAAAAAACTTGGGAAACAGATGGCAGATTCCGCAGACTCACTGTTGAGAGTTATGATTTTGGACATGTTGATAACGGTCACATGCATCAGAGAGGGAACCGTAGTGATGCTGCCGCTGCTGATTTAGCTGATGGTGGAGTTCTGCAACTTTCTGCTTCAATCGGGCCACATCTGCTTCAGCAAGAGCAATCTCCTCAAGCTCAGCCCTTGTCTTCACATAAATCAAGTCATAAGAACAGGAATTACTCAAACAGTACAAGAAAATTTTAAAAAATTTAAAAGTTCTCTGAAAATCAATACAAACTTTAGAATCCATCCCACGGGAACTAGAAAATTGCCCGGAAGACATGCTCAAGCCAACTTCAAGTGCTGCTCTGAGATCCCTTTCAGCTTGAAGCTGCTCTTGCAATCTCGATACCTGTAAAGTCATTTACAATTCAGTAGGGAAGACAAATTTTATTTTCAACAGGGTGTTTTCCTTAGAATTTATAAAATTACATAACAAAAACAAAATGTGATAATTTGTAAAATTGTTTAGTATCCCCCAGTACAGCTTAAACTTATTCCCACCAATCTCCTAAGCAACCATACAAAACGGAAACTTACTTTGGGGAAGCATTTATATTGGACTTGGAGTCAACAAAAAGCTTTAAGAAAAAAAGTGTTCTACCATAAAAGTCTCCAACTTTTTGAAGAGCCAGCACAGGAAAATAATCAAAGTAAGCAATATAACACCAATGCTCTATTTCCAATACCATTCCACCTAACTTATACTGATCCTCTGACAGTTTTTTTTTTTTTATAATTATTTATTTATTTAATTTTTTTTGCTTAGGTAATGCTTGCTCCAGAGGAAGGGATAAGTAGTAAATCAAGTATAAAATAAAAAATACACACATCTTGCTCAAGTGCCAACCGACGCTCATGTAATGCTTGCTTTCTTCTCTCCAGGCTAGCCTGGAGAATTGCATTTCCTCTTGCCTATAACAAATGATAAAAAATATCAGTTAAAACAGAAAGTTCCCCTGACCCAGTGTAAAGTTTGTTCAAAAAAATAAAGCTACTTCTCCCTCTGTTCCACTATACAAGTTGTGTTAGGGAGAAATTTTTGTTCCAATTTTTTTGTCATTTTGAGCAAATCAATATTCCTTTAATTTACTTTTCCACTTTTACCCTCCAAGAAAAGATTAATGACAGCTTTATTGTTAAAAAAAAAAAAAAAATCTGTCTGCCTTCCTTCAAGAAAAGGTGCAGATAAAGATACCGTCTTTGCCATTTTTTCTATTTAAAGATGCAAACTTTGCCGGTTTCTAAATAGGGCAGTAAACTTTCAACTTTTTCTATTTAAGGATGCCAACTTTGCATTTTTCTTATTTAAGGATTAACTGGATGGTGACTTCTTTGATGACTTTTTTAACCATTCAATTAATCTTTAAATGGAAAAAATGCAGAGTTGGCATCCTTAAATAGAAAAAATAGCAAGGCTGTATCCTTATATGCACCTTTTCTCACCATCCTTCCATTTCTTAATTAAAGAGTAAGATGGTATTTTTATTTTATTTAGCACTAAAATTAAGGATAATTAATCATTTTCTTAATTGTAGTGTAGAAGTGTAAAACAACTAATATAGTGGAATAGAGGGAGTACCTCTTTTGCAATCCGGTTTTGAAGTTCATTCTTTGTGATCTCAAGCCTCTGTATGGCAAGCCTGGAAAGAACAGAAGACATTGGTTAGTTAATACAACATGACATAAATTGAACTTAACTTGCTACTTCCTAAACAAAATCAATTCTAAATTAACACTACGCTTAAGTATTTGGACCTGCCACAACAATATAAAAGCAAACTGGATGCTTAAACCTAGAAGAATCTAGTCAGTTTATCCAAAGAATGCTAAAGGAGACCAAAGTTCATGCTTCCAACAATCAAATGCAATAACAGTTGATGACAGCAAATACCCAGGCAACCATACATTTAATTGTATTCAATCATTCAAACCTCTCCCTCTCTACAGAGGAAGTTATTAAAGAGATCTGAAAATATACCCTCTTCCAAAGTAACACCAAAAATTAGGAATAAGAAGAAAAAGAAGAAATTTCCTTCATATGAAAAAAAAAATGACAAGGTTCTTATTAAAAAATAACAGTGTCAGAAAGCAAACACATAAAGCAAGAACAAACATTTCAAAAGTGCATGTATTAACATTTTAAACAAGAACACATCTAATGAGAGTATCTTACTCTTCTTCTCCAGAAGAATCAACCGATTCTGTTGAAGGTGTCTTCCTGGCCTGTATAGGAAAAAGTCAAAGGAGGATTCATTGTGAGAATGATTTTACACACACAATGAATACTAAAGCATATAAGTATCTAAACTCCAAGTAGAACATCTAACATTTACATCCTTGAATCTAATAAAGCATATGTATCTCCACGCACAATGAATAACAAAGTTTAAGTTACAGAGATGTTTTCAGATGAGTAGAGAATTAAAGTTGAACAAAGTTTGTGATGAATCACAAGATTATAGGCTAGCAATTAAACTTTTCCTATGCAGAAATTCAAGCCAAATATTGAGTGCCCAAAAATCTTGTAACCATCTGAAGTCTATTGCCACATTCAGAAAGGTCCACATAAGCAGATTCTTAAATTAGTTGAACTTTAAACTGTGCCTCCTATCAAGTGATGCATTGTGTCCTATATCATTATGCATACAATCTGGAATGTCCTCACAATTAGATAATAAATCATCAAAAATTAACTCACATTGTTCCGTCCCCAGAATGTTCTCTTTGAATGAACCTTAGGTTTGCCCACTGGCTTCTCAGTGGAAGACTCAAGTCCCAATGCAGGTACAGCATGGCCTGGATCCATTGAGGACAAAATCTCTCCCATTGATCGATAAGATTCACCAGCAGGTAGCAAATTTGAAGAACCAATTTCATTAGTTTGATTTTCATTTCCTTTTTTCTGCTTATCTTGTTCCACCATCAGCTGACCATTAGGATGCCTGATCTTTAGAGGATCTAGTGCTGCACTTGAACTCTCAGCCTCAACCTGGTTGTCTTTAGGTGATCCAACATCTGAATCATCACCTCCAAATACCTTTGTTCATAAAAACAAAAAATAATGGTACCCATTAATTGTATTGAATCCAAACTATTTGAATGAACAGGAGAAATCTAGTATATCAGTGACATTAGAATCTGACAGCTATCCCCTCTTATCATCATTTGATCTCTGGAGAGACATTATCAATTCTGGAAATGAAGCATGGATACAAGTTACATGAATCCTTTTCTTCAATTTAGCTCAATCTTAGGCAATTCACTCAGTAAGATACTTGGACTTTATCAGTTGACCTCTATCATCATTTTTCTACACCATTTCAGTCCACAGATTATCAGTTGACCTCAATTCCTCTTCCCCAAATTACAGTAGAGAATTCTTTCTAAGAGTGCTTGCTTTGGCATGAAATACATCCACCCAAATCATCTATGTTTTGATACTCCTAATTAATCATTACATATAACCTAATTTCTTATTTTATACCTCTTTGTTGCAGAACAAGCTCAGTTAAAAGAATCTGCTCTAACTGCCCAGAATTAAATTCTACAGGCATAAAGCTCTAGTATCTTATCTTGGATAAAGCAAAGTAGTGGTAAATCAGACCTGCAGTCTCAACCCTTAAAGCAAGGTAATTCAAAGTAGCACTCACATTTGGCACCTATGTCTCATTCAAGAAACTACTTTCAATGAATGATGTCATTTAAGCTTATGCAATGATAGCAAACTGTCCTAATACAAAGGAGGTTAATCAATCCCATCCGATGAAGCACTTTTGCACAGATCGCATGTTGATACAGACAATGTATATGTTCAAAGAGAAAGGACATGAAAGAAAGAACCTTATAGTCATAGAGATCACTGCCAGCATAACCACTGCTCTCACTTAATTTCCCACTTAGAACCCGTTCAGGATCTTCATCTGTTTCTGGATCAACTTCATTTTCTGCATCATGGTAACCATTGCCTTTTATATCCACATTTTCATCATCAGTTGAATCTTCACTTCCACTGTTCTCAATCCTAGAATCAGCTGAAATAGAACATCTTTGTAGATTTTCATCCTGAAATAACAGACAATACATGAGCTAAAACAAAATAGATCACCAGCATGGCACTCAAAGAATGACTAGTTTAACAATATTTTGGAGTTTGTACACCAACATTATGAGAGAAACAAATTTGCCATCATTAGCAATGAGGAAACCCAAGTTAGCAACTGCTCACCCACCATTAATATATCAAATATGTCACTCACACTAATGCAAACTCTAACTATCAGCATTATTAAAATTAGTTACTGAGAACTTAATAATAGCTTAATGTCTATGACAGCAATCACTTGAAATGCTGCAGAATTATATCTCTTCTTCTTGCCAACAGGAAACACAAAAACCTATCTACATGCAACATGGCAAAACATAGAGAACAATAATCCTCATCTAAAGAAAGTCTAAAGAAAATAAGTTAGGAAGCAATGCAGTGCAGCAATGCTGCAGAATTATATCTCTTCTTACATCAAAAATGGTTTCATACTCCTCCAAAAGAGTTGTAATGATGGCTTGAGCATTATTAGCAGCATTTGCAGCAGCAAGAAGCTGCGCAGAATTATCACCATTAAAGTCAAAGTCATCTTCCAACTCACATTCACCAGCTAACAGAGGGCGTAAGAGTAGGGGTGCCATGCAAGCCGCAACAGCTGATGGTGTCATTCGATTCTCATGAGAATGAGATGATATTGTATGCATCATCTTCAGAATTCTGTAGAACATAACGCACATTAAAATTACAAATTTCAGAAAAATATTTAAAGCTCTGTACACCACAGGGGTGCCTGTCAATCAGGCAGAACCCCCTCCCCCCCTTTCTTCTTTCATCAACTTTCTTATACTTAAATGGGCAGATAGTCTTGACGGAAGAAACTAGACATCAAAACAGAATAGATGAGTGTGTCCCATGCAAAGCTTACATCAAATAGAAACTCATATGTTGAATCTAAAGCATGATTTACAGGAGTTAGCAAGTGATCATTTACAGCATAAACACACAAGCAGGAAAAAGAAACAAAGGCATATCATGTTAGAAAGAAAAGCAAAAGATACCTTTGTAATAGGCGCCGATTTGGTTCAGGAAATGTCTCTAATATTGCAGTGCGCATTGCATTAATCCGAGCTTCCTTCCGATCAATTTCTTATCAGAAACAAAACAGCGAAGAAAAAAAAAATCCAATTTTTAGACCATGCAATCCAAAAATTTTCATTAAATCAAGAAAGAATAAAAAGCTAGATAGCAACTTACTGTAAGCCTCAAGCAATGCAGTGCAGCAGGAAGCTGGAACTGGAGATGAGGGTAACTCCCGCAGCACATGCTGCATATTCAATTGCTTGGTTGAATATAAACCATGTACATAGAACTTAAAAGTCAGGAGGGATAACATATCACGAAAATTACCTTAACACAGTCTCCCACAACATGAGCATCCTCATCAGGACTGAACTCAGTCTTGCCTAAGAATGTCAGCACAAAGATAAGTAATATGTCCTCAATTTAAGGAGCATGTAAAAGAAAAATAGACTAAACAGGAAACCAAATAGCAATTGACACATCCAATTAAGTAATTCATTCATGGATTTGGAAAGGAATGTCAATCTGACTAGAAAAGCTACCATGTTCATCATAACTAAGATAAGTAACATGTCCTCAATTTAAGGAGCATGTAAAAGAAGAAAAGCCTAAACAGGATACATAAAAGCAGATGACACATCCAATTAAGCAATTAATTCACAGATTTGGAAATGAATGTCGATTTGACTAGAAAAGCTACCCTGTTCATATTCCTGAACTCTGTGATCTACCTCCTCAACATCTGCAGACTGTCGTAGAATTCCTTCAACTTTAGTTCCTGTCAAGGAACAATTGTCCAGTAAGTATAACTGAAAACAATAATCATAACCAAGATAGAGATTGGAGAACACAATTTTTTTTCACTTTAGTCCATTCTGACCCTCAAATAATTAGTGTAAACTATTTTCCAAAATAGTCTCACCATCAATGATATACAATAGATGCTGAAATCACTAGTACAAAGTACAATATAGATTTGAACTGTACCAAATGGAATGAACTAAAACAAAATTACCAAGAAGTGCCTACCAAAATTCTCAAGAAACCGAAGAGCTTTCTCAAGGAACGAAGGACCACCATCAATATCTTCAAGGGCAAGCAGAATCGGTCTTCCAACAACCAAAGATTTTACAGGACGTTTATCCCTCCCTATGTAACATGTAAGGAATCTAATAAAATTAGGTAAAAAGAACAACCAGTGATAGAAATAAATTTTAATTTGCAATCAGCGAAAGTAACAAACATTGATGGAATGAGCCTTCAATTGTATCATTTGTTTCATTCCGAAAAATCCCATTGTGTCCAATGACAAGAGCCGCACTTGGCGCTTGTGAAAGGGCAAGTTCTAGAGCTGTCTTCCACTCAAACAAATCCTCTGATGTTTCTGCCTGAAATTTAGAAGGCACCAAAGGATTCAGCATATGGTAACATTTAAGTCAGGAATATCCCAGACCACAGATCATACTAGCCAAGAAGAGTTTTCAGATCATAAAAGTAAACCTGAAAATTTAAAATGGAAATAAAAGCACCTTAAGAGTGAATGCTCGCCCATCACGTCCATCAGGGAATAGTACTGTTAGCAATTTTTTGTCTTCTCTAACAACAACACTGCAGATAAGAACACCTGTAAGCCAGATTATTGAGAAAACTCACAAAAAACATGAAATGACTATGTGTACCTTCCAGAGTTATTCAAGTCAATTCCTCCCAATGTCAAATTAACTTCACCCCCTTTTTGTGGTAGGGAACTCTGCACAGAAATTAATAAAAAAAAATTGTTTCAATAAAGTTGTACTGACCCAGAATCTTAAGACTAATAAATATCAAGAGAGTCAATTTTTGCCTATTATTTAAGGAAAACAATTACAGTCTCATTAATCATTAATGCTCAGATCAGACTCAGAAAACCAGAAAACCGATTCAACTAAACAAGAAAAGTAGCTTCAACAGAATGTGCAATAACTGGAAATAAAACTTGACCAGTTCATAAATAAACATAAAAATTAAGAAAGAGGTAACAAAGTGCCAATATTAAAATTTTTTCCTGAGAAAAGCCAAAAATAGGATAAAAAAGGGAAGAAAGAAACTGTTAAATGCTGAAAATTTGAAAAGAGATGATGCATATTGCAAGAAAGCAAGCAATGAAAAGGATGATTAGTACTAACAGGATCATTTTTGAAGAAAACTAAGGAATTTCGTGTCAGGATAAACCATCGTCTCTTCCAAGACTTCCAACCCAAGCCTGCAGGAGCCATACCTTATAAGAAATTGTCCAACAAAAGAAAGTTCTACTGCTTTCTAAAACTAAAAACAACTCAACAAGTAATAGTCAAATAATTCGAAAGAAAAGTTGAAGAACCATAAGCAACAAAGAAGCAAGAAGAATAACAAATGTTTTACCAACCTTTTGAGGATATGAAAAGCGGGCCACTCTTGAAAACCTGCAATTTCATTGCAAGTTAGAAACTACTAACAACATCTAACTGCATATTACTCTCAAAAACTAATATGTGCATTCAAAACAAGACAATGTAATGGAAATATATTATTTTATATACTTGCAAACCAGGACCTGATGAATTTTCATTAAGCAAACAGCTCAAGCATCCAAAGAGAAAGCATGAAATCCAGTACATTTAAACCTCAAAATGTCAGTTTATTCACCAAGAGATAAATCAATAAAATAAAATTTTTATATGTGCCAATGTTCAACCATCAAAACAACAGATGCTATGGGGAGAACCAATAACAGAGCTTTTAAAATATATATGCAAGGAAGGAGACAGAAGAGATACAAACTCACTATATTTCAACAAGTCATCCACCAAAATTCCTAGATTCCTCTTCATTCTTGTTTCTTAATTCTCTCAATTCTACACAAATAATTTACCAATAGACAAACCGAATACAATAGTAGATACATGCATAAGAATGCAGAGAAGTTAAGGTGATAATAGATGCTAATTTATCGATTTTGCCTCTTCTTGATGGTGGATATAAGTCAGTTGTGCAACATCAATAATCTCTTGATGAAATTATGCATGTGTCCTGTTTACATCTAGCAAAGAAAGAATCCTCTTGATCCAAATAAAGATCTTTCAATTAAAACTAGTAAATTTTTACTATTGGTGTCATAGTCAGTTCATTATACTTTTAGTATTTTAAACCATGATTCCCCATACCAATCAGCATCCGATTCTATTTGATTCCCTTGGCTGGCCTTATTTATTCCAACCAATTTCTAATGACATTCCAGGAAAATCAAACATGATGCACAAAACTTTATTTACCTCATAAAATCTAATATCATATTCATAGAATATGCACTGAATCACTTATCAAAGGGAAAAAGCTCTCAAAATCTTGAGTTTTGAAAACTAGAGACAAATACTTACTCCCCCTCGAAATACCATCTTTGCTTCATTCATATCCAACTTTACCAAAAATAGCAATGCACTAATATGCTATTAACAAAATCTTCCCTAACTAGAGCATCATACAATCAATGAAGCCTAGATGAACATTAACCTTCATTCCAGTCATCTCCAATAAACAACAAAACGAACCAGAATGCCCCTTTCGATATCATTTTTTGTTGTTTCCTTAAAAAGTAGAGAAAGAAAGGAAAACCTACCGTATTGGGAGCTCCACCTCTAGGCCGCTCAAAAGCCGCGGACATTTTAGGCGATTAACATCAAAAGGCCAACTCAATTCGAAGCAAAACAACATAAACTTATCAGCATTTCAACTGCATCAAACTTCTCCTCGACTTCTCCATCGGAAGATCGCCGCAGAGCAAAGAATCGAAGCAAGATCTGAAGCCGGAGCAAGCAAGCAAACAAGCAACCACTGATGTCTGATTGCTTAAGCTTAGGGTTTTTGATACAATAATAAAAACAATAATAAAGAAGAATCACCAACCAGAGCTACCGCACTACATTTACTTGAATTTTTGTCTCTCCTCTATTTTTTTTTTTTTCCCTCTGAGATTTTCTCTCGTTTTCTTTCGTTTTCTCGGGGGAAAATTTATTTTAATTTTAATTTTTTTTTTATTAAGGAATTGGTTTGGATTAGGTATATAAGGTAATAGTGGCTGTCGTAGGGATACCGTAATCTGAGGGGGAGAGAGGGATGGAAATATGGAATGCTTTTTCCCTACTTCACCGGATGCGGAACGAAGAAAGTAGTAGTGGTCAAATACAGTCGATCTTTTTCCAGCTATGGTCATCAACCAACCAACACAAGCCACGTACGTAATTAAGCCCGGAAGTTTCAAACTATACTTGCAATTTAGTGTGGCATTTTATGAACACATAATAAATTTTGGTGAATTAGTGAAGTACAGTAGTAGACTCTCTTTTTTTTTTTTTTGGGTAAATAAGTATGCATTAAAAATTATATACGAAAAACATACAACAATTCTCATGAGTGTAATTAGCTTCATTGAAATTCATGTAATACTACATTAATAGATCATTTAAATGGTAATAAAAAAGCAAAAAAATCATTTGAATTGTAAAAAGAAATATCATTTTATGAAATTTGAAAACACAACTCACGAGAAATAATTTTCACTTGATCAAGGATCTTAACCACTAAGTTGGGATATGAGGATCTAATTGTTACACATGTTAGTTTTTATAAATATGTATGAAAGCCAAGCTTAAGGGATTTTGGCTAGAATCTCCGCACAATCCATAATCAAAGTAAACAATAGATGATCACTTATAATATATTTTGATGCTTTTCAATATATTTTGGTATATTTAAGTGTGCTTATAATAAAAGTATAATATCTCTCATTTTTAAGTCTTTTTGCATTATGCCTTTATATTTTTTGAAAAACTAATTTAAAATTTTTAAATTCAAAGTGTTGAGTTATTTAGTTTCTCTATATTAACAAAATACACTAATAAAGTTACTAATCCCAAAAATAAACTCAATATGATCTTCAAAATCTTCAAAAGAATAGTTAATAATACCAATAAAGTGAAAAGATGTTACTTTCTTATAAACATATTGAAGTAAAAAAAAAAAGTAATATTAATTATATAACATATACCAATAACAAAATAAATAACTGTCTTCAAGTTTTATTTTCTAGTTAGTTCAGAAAACTAAAACACATTTAATCCAGTGATTTTATGGCACAAGCACAAACAATCATATGGTAACTATTGAAAATCGAGTGGAAAGGAAGCACACATGGGAGTGCAAATATTAATTAAGCCAATTAATGCTGACCTGGCATAGCTTTATTGTCTCCAACCGTAGTCTTAACTGGGGCGCATTGTACATAGTAGTCTTACCCATCCCATCCACTTCCACCCACGACCACGCGCGGCATCCGCGTGGGGTAAGTCTCCGAACGAGATAACAAGGCAACAAACCGCTTGAGTGGGCCCACTTTCGGACCACTTGTCAATTCTGTGAAAGGAACGTGGAAACGTGGAGCGTGGAGTAGAGCGCCCGGTGTTTGAGTTACGCGTGTTCACCGAGATAAACGGTAACCGGTGTCAAGTGATGTCCACCAACGAAGGTTGGATCAAGTGATAAGTGACTTGTTACAGTTTAAATAAAGTTTCGAGTTTAAAATTTTATATATACAATAATTTTCACTCATCCACTATTTTCATGTGCACGATGTGGATCAATCTGAATTAATCGGAGTGAAACCCTCAATCAATAACGGGCGGGAAACCAAAAAAAAGTGATGTTCTGTCCCCGATTTTGTCCGCTCCGGTTAAAACGGGAATAAAGGTGTCCCTAACGCATTTTGTTATTCTCTGGTGGTTTTATTTTACTGCCGTCTGCGGGGCATACCTGCTCCACTACGTAAATGGTTGGGGTGCTTTCCTGGGTCGGGTCAAATTATTTTCTTGGAACTGAAATTGCCCGCGATGATTTCGATTCAGCGTTCCTTTTCCTCTGGTTCCATTTTTTTAAAACTCCAATTTCGTCGTATGAATTTTTTGAATTGTTCCCTAAACTTAAAAAACTTTTAATTTGATTTTTAAAATTTTTAAATGTTATTTTAAATTGATTTTTCTCTTTCAAAAATAATTAACTTATTAATCATCAAATAACAACACTTAAAATTAAATTTAAACACTTCGAATATCAAATGGAAGAATTTTTTTGGGAAATAATCGATACACTTATCGGTTTATTATTTGGTTCAATGCTTTTCAATTTAGTCATTAAAAATATAATATAAATACAGTTAATTCAGTCAGTTCATATATCCTGTGTGCATGATTGTATTATTATATTTGTTTATTTTTAATTTTAAACTAAAAAATA
>BPVZ01000007.1:1114553-1125121 GCA_020521535.1 Rubroshorea leprosula
AGATAACATTACAAGAAATTGAACCATGGTGGTGTTCATGGTTAAGGTGCATCCTACCAATGCAATCACAACTGAGTGTGTTGTGAGAAACAACTATTTATTTGGCCTAGCTTGGGGGAGATTAATTTTTACTCTCTCAATTTTAAAAGAATTTAGTTCTTACCGTCTTGGGTCAAGTTTGGTAGAGAAAATTTTTCATGACACAAGATTTTAGAAGATGTAAATGACATGTTCCTCTAATCATATTCATGATTTAAGTTTAGAAGTCTTAGCACTCAATAAATTAAATTTTCTTTGACATATCTAGTAATGGTGGGGAGACTAAATGCTCTATGAGGATTAATTTGGAGAGCTATATGCAAATTGGTTTGAGGATAAACACCTAATCTTGAGAATAAAAAATAATAGTTTTAAAAAAAGAAAAGAAAAAATTAAAATGTTTTGATATTAAAAATATTAAAATGTCCAATCATAATGATTAAATATGCAAGTTATAATGTGAATATTATTTTTATCAAATTTATTACATAATTATTATTAAACGTTTTAATATTTTTAATATTAAGACGTCTTACTTTTTTTTTTTTTTTTCCTTTTTAAAATATCTCAAGACTTAAGAGTTTCAATGGTTAGAAATTTTTAGTTTGACTGTTGAGAAAATTCTGAGAGAGTGAAAAAGAAACAGAGGATTTCATATTTCCATTGCTTGAGATGAAATGGCAACTTAGTCCTCATTGGTTTTTTAGGTAATTAGTGAATAAGAAATAAGACCTCTTGACCATAACCACTGATTCATAGTCATTACACCAACAACCCCATTAATGGCAAACAGCAAATGCCATGCCATGAATCAATCATATACATGAACTTAAAGAATTCAGAAGTCAGAAAAATTTAAATATCCAAAAACAAAAAAAAAAAAAACTTTATAATTTATGCAACTGTAGGATTGCCTGCTAGTAGATTCTTATGTGAACAATACATCCAAAGTTCATCCACCAAATATCAACAAAAATCAAGGAAGAAGAATAAAAAGAGAAAATTCATATATATATATATATATATATTAAGCAAAGAAGAGGTGGGATGATCAAAATTTTTGCTCCTATAATCATCTATTGTGCAAAGGATTTGGTCCTGTGTGGATTTTCCTCTTTTCATCACCAAAAACTGCATCACCATCTTCACCTTTATGATCTCTCTCAAACCCTTTAACACCATTAGATTCAATAGGACTAAATTCATGAGAAGCAGCAGAGTTACCAGTTTTGAAGCTTCCATGTCTAGCAGAAGATCCACGAGCAGCAGATTCTGAAGCTTCTATCAGTAACAGCAGCACCAGAAGTAGAAGAGAAAAGCAAGCAACTTTTTTTCTTAAACCCATCTTCTTCATTTTCTAGGCCCAGATCATGCATGGAATCTTCTATCTCATCTCAAACCCCGAAAAAAGAAATTGAAAACAACGACTTTCTCTTCCAAACTGATGGAAAAGGCCTTAAAAGGAACACTGAAAGACTTTCTATCTATCCTCTTCTGTTTCTTTGGGATGTGGTTGGTTTATCTTGATGGGTAACCTTGGAGTTTGAGCTCAGAAAATGAGAGAGTCAAAATGCATAGGTTTTGGTGTCCTGAAAGACAATAAATTTGGATGCAGAAGGAGGTGTTTGGGTACTGATTTCAGAGCCCATGTTTAAAATTAAAAGGTTCTTGCTAGGGAAACCCTCTAGGGACCAGAGAGAAAGATGAGTTGCTATTTTCTGTTTGGGAATTGGGGTGATGCCTTTCTCCTTATGATGCTGCATATATCTACTACACCCTAGAGGGAGAGAGAGACAAAAGTGTGAAACTATCTGTCAAGGGGTTCCTATTAATATTGGGTCGGGATGATGATATAAATTAATTAATTAATAACTCTCTTGAACAAATTAAAACCAGAATGAAAATTGTGGATTTTACTTTTATCTTGCAATGCAAAGTCATGTCTTCTACAAGAAGCTTGTCTGTGTTCCATACTTATGATAGGAGGAGGAAAAATGAGTTTTATAAATTTAATGTTCCTTTTTGATCTTTTACCACTCTCTCTGAGTCTCTGCACAAAGCATATGGTTGGGTTTTCAACAACTTTAGAAAAAAAAAAAAAAAACAAAAAAATGTTTAACCTTAAGATTAATGAAGATCAAATCATTACAAAGGTAGTCAAAGGGGTAGGAGTTGACAGAGGGGGCCAAAAGAGTGAATAATGAGGAGTAATCCTTTTCTAGGAGAACATCATGTTGTCTTCATCCACTTTTATGTTAACAATTAGGTGGTTTAATTTAATTTAGCACAGATGAAAAGACTGGGAAAATCTCCCCTTAAAGATTGCTTCATTTTTCTTCATCATTGTTTTCCCAAAAACCAACCTACTGCATGGTTATTGCAATGAGTAAAATGCAAAATCTCTACTTTGCCAGTTGTCTTGGCCATGACTATATAAATAGGTCATTATTAATTTTCTAATATTAAATTAAGTTAAACATGGTTCTTTCAACTTGTTGTGTATAGCTGTGTAATTAAGGTTTTGTTTAACAATATTTTTTAATATTTTATTTTTTTTATTTTTATATTTGTTTGTTATCTTAAAAATATATAAAATGTTAATTAAATTAAATATTAAATATATATTTTTTGAATGTTAAAAGACTAAAAAATTTATAGCTGCAGATATAAACTAATATTATCAAACTAAGCTTAAAACATTATTACAAACTAAATAAAACCAGAAATGGAGTTAATTGCATTGTTCTTCTTTTGTGGGGTACTCATATACTAATCTCTCTCTAAACTTCTTCATTTATATGATTTGTATCAGAAACGGAGGAATTCAAATTGAAATCTCTGAAAATCTCAAGTTAACCCTTTTATCATTCTATGCTAAAAAACTCTCTTTATCACTAGACCGAAACTTCAACAGTCTTCTTTTGCTTCAGATTTTGAGTTAGTGAACAAATATTGGGAGACAAGTTCAACAGGTATACACCAGAAAAAGGTGCCACCGTGCCACCCATTTCCATTATGAGACATAACCCACCACTCTCTCAAAGTAGGTTGATGGGTTGGGAGTTTTGACTAGCTTGCACCAAAAAAGAGCAGCAGTGGTTATGAGGCACAGTAGGCATCATTAAGGTAGAGAATGTAAAAAGTGGTGGACAAGCAATTAGAGGGCGGTGGGGAACTCTTCTCCCTTTATTTCCCACTTTTTGTTCTCTTTTTTTCACTGGTCAAACACCATGGGGCTCTATCATCATTGGGATCTCAACACCCTTTATAACAGACCTTGATTTTTCCCTGTTTAATGTCAAAAGGAAAGATCAAAAACAAAATTCCATACCTTTTTGACATCGGAACATAAGCAGATGCATTGATATTTTGTGTGTTTACATTGAACATAATCTCGACAAAAAGTTTGGAAATACAACATTGAAATGCAGCAGAAGCTGGTACATAACTCAATTAACTGGATATGACATAGAATGGGGCAGCTTTTGTTTCAAGCTGGTGACAATTTCTAATGATGAATTCTCCATTACCAAAATAATGGTAACTGACTTATGGTTTTGGGTTCTTTTTATTCCTATATAGTTATATATATCTATATTACAAATATATATGGGGCAACACGTAGAATGAGAGACATGCCAGGTAAAAAGAATCCTTCTGCTCAAATTTTTTTGAATTAAATTTGAGCTGCCTTCATATTTTCTTATATATTGGAGGCATCAACAACACGGCTCAATGCAATGGCCGTCTTTGAACCAGACTGGCGGCCAAGATGCTTGCTGATGAAATCCCCAGCCAACAGGAGCTTTTGCAGATCTACATTGGTTTTCACACCTAGACCATGAAGCATGTAGACAACGTCTTCAGAGGCAACGTTCCCTGAAGCTCCCTTGGCATATGGACAGCCCCCTAAACCAGCTACAGAGGAGTCCACCGTGCTAATTCCCATCTGTTCAGATAACATTGGAAGATGTTAAAAGTGAACTTCACAATTGCAACAGACAAACACTCCATCAGACATAAAAGAAAGAATACTAGCTCAGCAACCTCAACAATAAATCTTATTAGTTTATGCAATCCTAGCCATTGTTAATCAAAACGAAGTCACTTCAGACTGTTTAGTCCATGCCTCAGTAGTCCAAATAACAGTGAAAAGGTAGGAATTCAGGAAAACCCAGTCTCGTCATTCAAATTCTGATTCTACCTCTGGGTAAAAGCTTAGATCAGACCATCCAATCCAATAAAAAGGTCCCAAATCATGGTTATGTACAGTACTAACTCAAAGTAATTATATTTATGATTAAAAGTTGAAAACAGAACTGAGTGCAAGGCTTACCTGGAGAGACACTAGAATATTTGGAAGAGATTGTCCATAAGTGTCATGGAAGTGGACAGCAAGATTCTCAGCAGGGACAACTGCCGTAACTGCTTCAAGCATGGGAACAACAGAACCTGAACCAATGTAAAGGGGAAAAATTAGAAGAGTTCAAATTTGATAACTGAAACAGCAAAGGCCAAGAACAAAGTTTGAATAATCCCAACACCACAGTTGTCAGGCATCATAAATAACCCATCATATCATGACTAAGAGAACAAAATTTCTAGTTTAGATTATCACCAGGTGTGCCAACTCCAATTGTATCAGCAAGGGAAATCTCGAAGCAGCCCATTTCGTAAAGCTCTTTTGCCACATATGCCACTTTGGAAGGAGGAATTTCTCCCTCTACTGGACAACCAACAACACATGAAACATACCTGTAAAAGTTTAGCAGCAGTTATTTTCATCCATGTACCATAAAAAATAAATAAAACACAAAAAGCAATTCTCTTGGCAGTATATAGCAGCCGCCAAGCAATAAATTGAAACTCTGAATTGGAATAGTAATATATGATATCAAATTCAGTTAAATTTTCAGGAAAACTCATAAGCAATGAAAAGACCACAGAATAATATCCTATCCACAGAACAGCAAAGAGCCTATTCTCAGGACGGTTACCATAAATTTTAGTGAAAAGATCAGACATACCCCCGGACAGGAATTGAAAGCTCTTTAGCAGCTGAAGTAACAGCACGGTAACGAGCAAGACTCTCTTCAATGGTACAATTGATGTTTGACTTTGAGAAGGACTCAGAAGCTGATGCAAAGACTGCTACTTCTTTAGCGCCTGCTGCTATAGCTGCTTGAAAACCCTAAAAGAGAATGACATAACAATTAGGAAGTTCCAGTCATATCAGGATGGCATGGTTGAAGTACCCAATTCAAGAGAAATTCACCCACTTTCATATTAGGTGTAAGGACAGGAAGTCTAGCTCCCTCAACATTGTGAACAGCTTCCATTACATCCTTAGCATCTGCTAGCTATATAAAAAGGAAAGGATAAACAAAATTAGAGACAGTTACCTCAATTTGCTAGACACTTTGAATGCAAATAAAGTGACTATAAACACAGATAATTATTTCTTCAATTCAGATGGAATTGATGGCATAAATTAACAATGGTAGCATCTGATAAAACAAAGCAAGGAAATTTCATTACCTGAGGAACCCATTTAGGCGAAACAAAACTTGTAGCCTCAACCACAGGCAAACCTGAAGATACTAGTCTACGTATCAATTCAACCTTTATGGAGGTAGGAACAGTATTCTTCTCATTTTGTAATCCATCCCTTGGACCAACTTCTACTATCTTCACAAACTTGGGCATGCCTTTCAAAAACTGCTTAAACACAAGTGAATTTCAGGTCATAAGGAAAAACTGCAGCTTAATCTTACAATTAAAACACGGGTGTAACTTACCTAAAAGAAAAAGAAAACTACAAAAAAAAAAAAAAAAAAAAACAATATTTTTAAATTACCTTATTTGTTATACCCCATATGTCTTTGTCATCGGCATTGGAGTTATATTGATGATCTGGCAAGTAACGTGAATCACAAATGTTTCCAAAATTATCATGATTCCTTCCAGAATTTGAACTCCTTCGATTAAAGGAGCCACCTTCAGACACATTTCTTGTAT
The DNA here is from genome assembly GCA_020521535.1 of Rubroshorea leprosula. Classification (NCBI taxonomy): domain Eukaryota; kingdom Viridiplantae; phylum Streptophyta; class Magnoliopsida; order Malvales; family Dipterocarpaceae; genus Rubroshorea; species Rubroshorea leprosula. Next base: position 1,120,611 of record BPVZ01000007.1, read on the forward strand.
GCCTTCTCCATGGGAATGCCTCATCATATTCTTCATAATCTTCCCTGTAAATTAACAGATGTTGCAAAATCATGTAAAATTGCTTATAAAGATAAAACATTAAAATCGATAACAACAATGAATAGGTTGACAATGCAAAAGCCAGAGGCAATTGGAAACATAAAATACTAGCGCTCTATAAAGGTTTGACAAAGCAGAGGTGAATGCATATTGCACGAAGATTGCAATTCAAGATATGAGGTGAGATTACAGTTTACCATATGCTTAATATTCATAATATAATAGAACGGAATGTGCAATGGGGAAAACATTTGAGATTCATTTAAGGCAGGATATTTTAGCATCACGTTTTTTTTTTTTTTTTTCAAAACCAAGGCTAAAGATTATTTAAGGCAGAGATGCATATCTCACTTACCCACAACTATTAGATGTGCTGCAAGTCCTCCCATCAATCCAGGAGCTCCCCATGCCCACATCATCTCCTCTAGGCCGACAAGCAGTAGATGAGAACCTCTGAATCCTGTCAACGGTGCCCATGCTTGGCAGCTTGTCAAAACCAAGTGGTTCCTCCAAACTCGACATGATCACCAAAAACCAAAAGAAAATCCTGAAAAGTAAGCACATGACAGTGAATGCTAAGCCATGGCAAGTTACATAACTTAAAAGCATCAGTATGACTTCCAAAAATACTCCAGAAATCAAGTGCACCATAGACATTCCAACCTTCCTAACAAGAAACACCAAAGCCTTTGTTTGGCAGCCAATAAAATAAATCAAAAAAGAAGGAAAAATAACATTGCAGTTTCAAATTCTTCCTTTTATTATTCATTTAAATGGTAATCAAAGAACACAGTTCAAGTCATTAACAAGTAGTTTATCCAAAATTTTTGTAGTTAACCACACTAACTTCCTCACATACAAACAAAACAAAAAAAGAGAAAATTATAGTAATAAAACTAACGGCTGAGCTTCACAAACGTAACAACAGACAGCATATGGTTGCCAAATTTTCTTCTTTTCATGCATTTTCTCAGCAACCAAACAGAATAACAAACAGACACCAATCAGAATACAAAAGCTCCACCAAGAATAATATACCAAACTCTCACATTTTAGTTCTTTAAAATGCATATAAAATATACACTAAAGTAAACGTTTTTTTCCAAGAAACTAACACAATTGAACTAGTCAATGAACCTTAATCAACACAAGAACAAAACAGAATTCAAATTTCAATTCAATTGCATTAATTATTCTAATTTGCTTGGATTTCTAGGCAGCCGAAGCCAAACAGGGCGAAACAAAATCGAGCAGAGAGAAAAGGAAGAGAAGAAACAAACCTGAATTCGATGGATAGATTAGGGTTTCTGAGAGGAGAAAATTAAACCCTAGAAATTGGGGGGTGGGGTGAATTAATCCAGAAGTTTCCAAGGAAATAGGAATAAGGTTAATATAATGCGAAGAAGAAAAACGCGGAAGACGAGAAGGTAACAGAAACGTGAAGGGGGAAGTTGTTGTTTACAATGTTTCTGTTTGGTTTGGTGGGAAAAGAACTTTTGTCTTTTCCCTAATTCTTAAATCCTTTTTTTTTTTTAACTAATTTTAATTTCGTCCGTTAGACTTTTTCTTAATTTTTTTAAATATTATAAAATAAAATGTTAAGTACTAAGAAATACTTCAAATACATGAAGAAACTAAAGAGCTTAAAAAAAAAATTATATCAAAAAAGTGAAATACAATTTGTTTTGTACAAAAAATATATATTTTTTGTATATCTGATAACGATAGATTCTATAAGAGGATATAATTATCAATTTCTCTAAATTCCTCCTCACTTAACTAAAAATTTAAATTTGAGATTTTCAACTTATTTTAATTTAAAATTTTTAACCATTGAACTATGTCTTGAGGTTAATATATATAGAAAATAGTGCTTATCAGTCTTACCTCCTAAAGATTAGGAGGAAAATTATCTTAAAATTATGTCGTTTTAATAAATTTTTATTGAAAAAGACTAAACTACCATATTTTTAAAACATGCATTAAGGTAATTTTTATCATTTTTTCTCTTAATTTTTTGAAAGTAAGGTGGACAAACACTAACCCAATACATATATTTTATAATTATTAATGAAGATGTGGTTTTTTAAAAATTACGATACGTTACTTATAAAAAGAAGAAGAAGAAGAAGCTATAATATGTATAAATAACATTCTCAAACTATATATAGATATTTCTGATATTATTTTTAATCCAAAAAAATTAATGAATGTATTTATTTGAGTTTTATTTCATTACATCTTAGCTATTATATTATGGGATATAATAATTACTCTCATATTAAAATTATGTGTGATCCAAACAAATTGCCTACCAAAAAATAGAAGGAAACGTGATTGGGGGAAAAACAAGGGTGGTAGGTAGTTTTCAGTTAGAGGTTAGTTCACTTTCTTGAATGTCAGCCCTTTTCAATTGAAGGGTATGGTCAAATATTAAAGGATATCGGTTTGTCAACAAATATAAAATTAAAAAAATGAATAATTAAAAAAACATTTAACAGTTTAGATTGAGTTAAAATTATGACACTTATTATTAAATAAAAGATAAAACCCTTTCTTTATCCAACAATTCTCTTTTTATAGTTTATATTGTAAAATAAAAGATTTATAAAAAATATAAATAAAAAAATATGAGTTGTTGTGAAATTTGAATCTCAAATTAAATTAAAAAGCTATTTGCTAATGGTATTTTTTTTGAACAATGGGGAAATTTTCAAAGAAGGGGAAAAGGGTAACCTAGGTATAAAACTCAAGTCATAATGTCCTAAGCACATTCCGCGAGGAAGGTGCCCAATAGACTACTAAGTGTTGGACACTATTTGCTAATGGTATATACATAGAGTAGATACCAAAACTAATTATTATGTATTACAGTAATAATTTAAGTTTAAGTTTATGATAGTCACCTAAATCTTGATTTGAAAAGTTGATAAACTATTCACTTCATTTTTCTTTTTATATTGGTTGCACAATGGAAGATAACAATTTTTTATTTATTATCTCATTCCACTCGTATATCATGTTATTTAAACTTAAAATGTCTTACTTCCAACGAAAGGAAATGACTACTGAACTACTTAGGTTGTTGGTAACTATTCACTTCATTTTAGTTAGTATCTTTCTCATCCTTTATTTTTTGGGTTAAGCATGTTGATTTTAAAAAGAAAATTTTATGTTTGTAAAGAACCAAGTGTAACTAACGAAGGATTGAATCAAGTGGTAAGCGGTTTGTTCCAGTTTACGTAAGGTTCGAGTTCGAAATTTTGTGTACGCAGCAATTTTCGTTGGGAGACTCACCCACTATTTCCAAGTGTGTGACGCTGGTCGATCTAGATTAATCGGGACGAAGTCCCAGATACCGGGCAGGAAATAAAAAAAAAAAAAACCAAGTGTAACGGAATCTGAATCTATTACAAAAATGGTAGGAATTCTGACAAATATTATGCATGGCTGGTTACTTTCTCCTTTATCGTTTTTATTTTCTCGTTGCTGTCAATTTCTACCTCTATATTATACAGAACTTTTAGAATTTTTAATCTGACTTTGACCTGTTCATGTGAAGAAGAAATTACACATTAGATTCAATTTACATGGTATAAATAATATCACTCAATTCCTCAATTATAGTGAAAAAATGAACAAACAAAATTTAATAAATAAAAGATTTCTTTAACTTGTGCATTTAAAGTATATTAAATATATTTTTTGTTATAAATTTATATTAAAAATAAAAATCAATCTCTAATTTATTAAATGTGTATAATTAAACTTATTCACGTAACACCAACGTTTAAATTTATATTAATTTTTATAATTTTTTATATACATCTATATAAAAAAGTACACTAAATTTATATATATCCTAAAAATAGAGGTTAAAAAACACATAAATAAAACTTAGATATAAAAAGAATCATATATAAAATGTAGCTTATCTATAATTTTATGTCTTTTGGATTTAGCACTTCTCAACAAGTCTTTACCTACAGAATTAATGTTTTATTAGTATTAAATATATAGAACTTGAAACCAGTATTTCATGGTGAAAAATTCAGGAGAGATTGAAGATTTAGACAAAAATAAAAGAAAGAAATAACGATATTGCATTTATAGCTGTTGTTGTTTTCCCATGATCAGGACAACTTTTTTTCTTTTTTTTCTTTTTTTTTTTTTTATGCTCCTCATCAGATCAATGTTGTGTCTTTAATTTGGGTAGATGTGGCAACCCCCCTTAAATTTAATTGGCTACCTACTACTTGCCCCTTCCCGGCATTAAAACTATAGAATTAATTTATTGAATATTGACCAACCCAAAAAAAAAAAAAAAACCAAGTGTAACGGAATCTGAATCTATTGCAAAAATGGTAGGAATTCTGACAAATATTATGCATGGCTGGTTACTTTCTCCTTTATCGTTTTTATTTTCTCGTTGCTGTCACTTTCTACCTCTA
>BPVZ01000007.1:1132335-1143058 GCA_020521535.1 Rubroshorea leprosula
ATGGAGACAACAAACTAAGAGGAAATGTATTTTATTTCTCATATGATATGAAAATAGAATTATTTTTATATAAGAAGAGATCCTTTCATGTATAAGTTTTATATATTATATTTATATAAAATTTTAATTAATTATTTATTTATTTTCAATAATTAAGATTTATTATGATTTTTTTGGTAAAAAATAATTTTTTTAATAAATATGGATAAATCTCAACTATTAAAAATAGAATAATGAATGATTAATATTTTATATAAGTGTAATGTACAAAATTTATATGTAAATAAATTCTTACTCTTTTTACATATGTAACAAATTAATAACAATTTATCACATTAATAACAATTAAGTTGTCTATAATCATGAATTTTTGTAATTAAAAATGAAGTAGATCCAATTATTATTTCAGTTTTTATATTATGTATCTAAATCTTATTAACATATTGTAGTATATTAGATATATAACAATAATATATGAGAATTATTTGTGATTGGATGATAAAATTATCTATACTTTTAAGAACAAATTTAGGATTTAATCTCAAAACTTTACGTAAAAAGTAATAATAACATATGAGTAAATAATTTTTCCTACTTTGGAGATACTTACATTACATCAAGTAGGAAAAATTAAGCTCCATGACTCCATTGCTTAATAAAGCAACCATATTTTTGACATCCCTGGATTTTAATTTCTTTTATTTATTTTTTTGGCCATTTTTTAATTTATTTTAAGCAAATTAAAAGTTTAAGCATCTTGGGAGGGGTGGCATATGAGAATGACCACACGCCGCTGGCCAAATGAAAATGTTAGTCTTTGGATAGGTGGGGAAAAAAACAAAAAAAAAAAACTAAACTAAGAGCTGTTCTTAACCATTTTCTTTAATCAATAATATATATATATATATATCATATTATATAATCAAGGATTTTGTCCTATTGAATATAATTTTGACTTTGAACCCTGTAAACATCACATAGCATAAAACATGAACCCCGGAATTCCTTCTTAAGCATTGAAGAATAATCTGTAAGACATAGACCCCATTCTTCCATATATTCATCTCTCCTCTGCCTCTCCTTCAATTCAGCATCAAAAACTCTTCTTTCTGTTTTACCTACTAGATTGCAAAGGGCTGGTAAAAAAAAGAAACCTACTATAGATTGCAAAGATGGAAACTTTGTCATCTCAAGTGCCAAATGATTCTTTCTATGTGAGTGCACCTACTAGCCCTGGAAGATGCAGTCCGGAATACTTGTACTTCCATAGTGCTCCAACAACGCCCATAAGGAAGGCACACAACATTGCTGTTTTTTATCATGACACTGAGCCAGGAACACCAAACACATATGAGGATGCCAATTCCACATTCGATGAGTTTGAATTTGATACCAGCCAGCGTTTCAACATCAATAAATGTCACGTTGAGGCGGGATGGAAGTCCGAGCAGGATGAGCAAAAGAAGTCACAGCCTGCCATGGCATTTGCTGATGAACTATTTTGTGATGGCAAAGTTATGCCACTGATGCCACTAAAGCCTCCGCCACGTCTTCAAGAGTGACAAACATGATCGGCAAAGCTCGACACTGCCTTAGCCAAAATCACCTAGCGGCGGGCTGAGGCTGCCATTTCAACGGCGGAGCTTGTGGAACGATGACTCTGATCCTTTCATGGTAGCTTTGGAGAATGTAAGGGGAGCAGAGGAAGAGAAATCAGCGGGGAACAGTCATAGACGGGCTCGGTCCATGTCCCGAATACAGGGACGAGCCCACAGAGATCCAATACATTGGAAAATGCAGGAGGGAGTCCTATCAAGCGGGCAGCAAAGAGCCCGATAAAATTAAATGAGCCCAAGTGGGTTCTGTTTGCGAGGCGGGCAAGACTTGTGAAAGTGGACCAGGGAAACCCCGGCAAGGCAGGCCCAACCAATCCTAACAGGGAGACAAGAGAAAGCACAGGGAAGAGAATCAATAGATTTCTGTTTAGAAGCACATCGACAGGAAAAAGAGAAACGGAGAAGAAGCAAAAACAGGACCCAAACTCAACAGAAACAAAGCCTCCTGAGGCGAACAAACTGACACTGACACATTACAGGCCTGAGCTATTTCTTTGTGTGGGTTTGGGATCAAAGTATGTGCAGCAGTAACAAGGCAAGATTCTATGATTTCCCTTCTTTCATTTTGTAGGGTCGTAATATGCTATCATAACCACACTAATGCACCAGATTCTTGGTCATTGTGTGGGGTCACAGGATGCGATCATATTAACACTAATGCATCGGATTGTCTCAAGATCATGTTTTATGGGAGTCATAACGTGTATGAAAATGTTAAAATTTTCTCTTAAAGTCAATGACAACCGTATAGTTATTGTAAATGTTGAGTTACTCGGATATAACGAACGATACTTCTATATTTGAATTATAAGACTCCAGAAGTGGAGATAGTTGCGTTCAAGTGGAGTATCCTTCCAAAAGCTTTGACGGGTCCAAAGTGGCTCCATGAGCAGGTTCCTAAAACTGAAAAGAAGCAACAGAATGCTGCAATTAATAAAAAACTAAGCTCCCAGTGGATATGGGAAATGCATAATTTACAACTTCCAGTCACCAATATATATGTTTACAAACAATCAGAGGAGCTTGAATGATTTCCGGCCTAAAATCTTCCAGTAACCATGTGGGGAAACTACATCAAATTCTGGCTCTTCACATTAAGTCTGGTACCATGCTTACAATCTCCCATAGAAAAAAAAAATGTTCTGAAACAAAAAGAATGGGAGAGAAAACAACCTCCATGTCTGCCACTTAAAAGGCCTATTTTCATTTCCCCGGCAGCAGCTGCGTTGTAGATTAGGCTTCTTGCTCTTTTACCCAAAGAATATGATTCTATTCCAAGACTGCAGTTGGCCAGAGCTTCTTCCAAGTACAAATCTCCTCCTCGGTTTCAAGCTTGCGTATTCCCCCATAAAATCCATCTGCTTCATCGCCCTCCTCTTGATGATCTTTCCTATTGACTCTGGTGCGCCTCCACCTTGAGCCAGGGGTGTACTGATTGAACTCCAACACCACCGTGTCTGTCATCATCACTTACATGTTAGAAACTCACCCAATAATCCAAACAAGAAACCAAACTCATTTGCAATGATTAAAAAATTTCTCAAGGCTTTCTAGTACATCTACTTAGTGCCCCAATGGGGATAGTGCCCCAATGGGGACAGTGCCCCGATGGGGACAAACGAACTCTTATTGCTATAAAGAAATAATATTTGTATGCCTTTTCAAGCTCCTAGGGAAATGGAAAGTGAGACATTTCTTTCTTTTATTGTGACGGAGAAAGGATAGGAAGTGTGGATATGTAACTTGGGTAGTGGGGCTGGGGAGGCATTGGAGGTCTGTTAGGTCATGAAGAAAACAGAAAACGAAAGAAAATTTTTACAGCCCCACATAGCCAAAAGATTCCAGATTAGCAAACAAACAGTTTCTCACAGTAAACATTGGGTTCAATCAGTGTGGTTGGAAATAAATATTCCACAGAAAAGACAGAAGTCATCACAATGTTGGTGGAAATTATGACACAATGACAGCGATTTGTTTTGGGGACCAACCAAACAGCATTAACAGCTGGTCCATGTAGTGTAAAAAATGGGGATTCAAGAATCCTCCCTGAACCTATGCATTCCATCTCACCCACAATTAACAATAAAAAATAATTAAAACGGGTTCTCACCTTTATTTTCTGATTCTTGGACATAAAATCAGAATTAAAATCAAATGGCCAATTAAATAGGCAATATACTAAAAAGGGGTGCAACAGCAGAACAATATTACCAGCCACAATTAGTTTGTTACTTGTCAGATTCCCTTAAACCTCTATTTTCAAGAATAAAGTGCTACTCGCAAATAGAGAAAAGATGAAATCAAACTCACCACTACTATGACAGTGGCAGTAATTCATATTCCCATCACATGATTCCAAGTGACCTACAACACCATACCACCAACCTGCAATAATAACGCAAACACAATCCTTAGAAATCAAATAAGATAAATAGATTTTCTTCTATTTATAATCTAAAATGAACTATTTAGGTAAGGGTCCTTTTTTTTTTTCCTTTTTCAAACACTAGAAATCATCAGAATTATTGATATAATTATTAGGTGTCAACAGCTTCCTTTGAAAGTCAATAATGGCATCTTTTAAGGTTGTATATCAAAAAGAACAATGATTTAGTATGTGAAATGATCTTTCTCAAAACAGATACAATTAATCTTTCAAAGATAAAATATAACAAGATCTAGTTAACTGTGCTAATAGATTTAGAATAATTACTACAGGGGAGTATAATGAAAGACAAACCATAAGGAAACTCTTTGTTTCTTCTCCACTGAATCTCTATGTGATCACCCGGGCGGAGTTCATGCAAACAATCAGAGATATGAAGATCATGAGATGAAGTATCAACTGGGGGAGGTCTTAACCTTTCCCATGACACTCCATTCTCTATGGCAGCAGCCCTTTTTCCATGTGGAGGGTACCTGAATAAGGGAAACCAATTGAATCAGATCTTTTGACGCAGAAGCTATGAATATCAAGAATTGTGTTCACTTTAATTAAAAACAGCTGAAATTACCTGGCTTGAAAGGTGTCGGTATGAGGATCATAGCTGAGATCTGCATCATAACATGACAACATAAACCCAACATGCCCATTCTGCTACATAGAACAACAAAGAGATTGATTTAGTCTTTGGTTGTTTAGCATAAGCATATCTGATGAATTAAAACTTGGAAACTTGTAGTACCTCTCGGTTAAAGACCTGAGCAGGGAACCAGAACCTGCCAGTTTCAAGAGCAAGATACCAAGACATGACTGAATCAACCGGGAAAGAACTCTGCCGGCTACTATCATCAACCCTTGACCTAATCCATGAAAGAGGCCGCACAAATTGCAGAAGCTTCATCCATCCTCTGTGCTTCCCCTGTTTGAGATTGCCTGAATTTCTCCTTGAAGAAATATGCCATTGCCACTCTCTGTGCGCAGCAGGACCAATAAGTTTACCCCATTTCTGCTTCATGTGCTTCTCCCAAAGGTGATCACTTGTACACCTACTCCTCAAAGAGCTGCAAACCCCAGCCATGTTACAGAGACCCGAAGGCGGCAGCCTCTCCAGAATGCATTCTAAGGGTAGCTCCGGCAAGTCCAACACCGACATCCCTTGAGCCTCCTTCTCAAAGTTGTTAACTTTTGAAGTGAGAGACATCTTGTTAAATGACATTCTGGTGGGAATTCTGGGGAAATCCCCAGTCTTGAGAGAAAACCCAGCAAAGTAAAAGAGGGAAATTTCTTTCCAAAACCAGAGGGACAGCAATCTCACCTCACTTGCCCATGGTGGGAGAGGTTTGAGAGGTAGGGACTTGAAAAATAGGATGAAGGGAAAACAAGTGATGAAGAAGTAAAGTAGCATCAGGAAAGGATACTTCTCTTAGGGTCAAATTTTCAAGTTTGGCATAGAATATATGGAGAACCAATTGGGGAAAAGAATGAAGGAGGACACCCAGTTGTCTCTCCCTGAAAAAATAAACCCCCCAATGGGACCTTCAAACAACAACAGCTGCAAACACCTAGGGTTCTTATTGGTCCGACGAAGCCCACCTAACCCAGCGGTGGGCCTCCCTGTCAAAATTCTTAGGTAGCATGGTAGAAAATTTTTCAACACAAGCCCATAACCAAACAAAACCAACAAACTTATTACCTCAACGCAATCTAAAACAATTAAACAAACTATATACTTCTTCTTTCTTCTTGCTTCTTTCTTCTTCTTCTTCTTCTCCTTCTCCTTCTCAACCTCTCCTTTTTACTTTACTCATAAAGGACAAGAACCCAATCGTACAGACAATAACAGCTGTCATGCAATGACAGAAATGGAAAATGGGTTCGGGTGGAAGCACCAAACGAAACGAAGAAGGTGGTGGGGTCCCAAGATCTGATGTGGGTCTCTGACACCTGCAAAATCCTAGGGAATGAGACAATGGAAAGAAGATAAGTCTAGATACAAAGACCCATATCCTTGAATATAAAAAATTTAACAAAAAAAAAGAAAAAAAAAAAGACAGAAACTTTGGATACTACAAGGTGGAATCAGATCAGGGTCATTAGAATTAGAAACACCCAAAACTCCTCCTCCTCCTCCTCCTCCTCAAGATCACCGTCAATTTTCCAACAAAACAGAGACAGAGGAGGAGAGGGGAAAACAAAGAGATTGATGAAGAAGACGACAAAATGATAGAAAAAAAATTTTCTTTAACAGAAACAGCTTTTTCTAGAGGATAATGGCGGTGACGGCTATTTATGTAATTTGATATTTAAGGAAAATCCGTTTAACCAGAAAAAGCAACCGTCGGATAACGATAAAAAATACAGTAACGGAATTATTGGCGGGTTTTGGAGGTTAGGGATCGGATCCTCTGTGTGCCACCTACTTTTCTCAACAAAAATTATCCAATCATTTCCTGACACCTGGATAATGAAATTAAAATAAAAGAGCGAAAATGCAGTTATACTTCATCCTTTTAATTTTAACCAAAATTGTTAATATCGTATCAATATGTATATTGATTTTGCTATTAAAATAATATGTATCAAATATTAAAATTTTTCATTTAACTTTTCAAATTTATGGTTATAAATATATATTTTTATAAATTAAATATCAAAATTTTAAAAAAAATAAGAGATATTAATGTTTAAAATCATTACATTCTTATAAATTGAAAACAAGTTTAAAATGATCATTTTTAGTATCTCAACTTCTAATATATGCATATTTTTTCGTCCACCTATTTTAAATTAAGGAACTAAAAATATGTATATTTAAACAAATTTAAAGGAGTAATTAATAGAAAGATTAAAAAAAATGAAAAATAAATTAAAAAAGTATATAAAAAAATTAAAAAATAAAAATTATGTAAAACATTAAAGTTAAAACCAAAAATAAAATTTTAATTTTTTAATTTTAAATTGAGTTATACCAGATAATTTTTGTGTATTGATCGGTACATCAAAACTTGACCAAAACAAATAAAGTTCAATCAAAATAAAATTGGATCATGTAATGTTTTATTTTAATATAATAATCCATATGTACTGAGTATACTGACAGGTACGATATCAATAACTTGGATTTTAACACTTTAAAAATTAACAACCAAAATTCTTTTTAGAAAATCTGCATTTTATTCATCTTTAAAATTTTGGCTAAAAGAAATTCAGTTTGGAAAATAAACATTTTTGGTGTTGACACAAATTAGTTTCGAGTTTAGACTAAATGCATGTCTTGTCAATCAACCCCTTCTCCTTTACTATTTTTTTACAATGATGAAGATTCTTCAACTGAAGGTTAAAAAAAAAAAAAGACTCTGAGTTTATTTCATCAACTCAATTATAAAATTGATTTGGACGAAGTTTAGCTCTCAAAAAGCATGAAACATACTGCTAACTTTATTTTTAATGTATACATCCTACTAGTGGTTTGTGGATTGATGATTGCTGTTAATCCAAATTCAAAATTTCTGATATAACAAATTTAATTTATTATAAAGATGAGATTGATGCCAATGAGTTTCAAGATTCTTATTTTTAACCATGGATGATATTAGGCGACTCATCCCCGCTTCTTTGAAGTATAAAAATTATTTTATTTATTTTTAAATAGTTATTTTTTTTACTTTAAATTTGTTTTGAGATTAATTATTATTTTTTATTTTTAAGTTATATAAATATTTTTTATAAGTAAATACATAATTTGTCCTTAAATTTTTAATTTAAAAAGGTAAAAAAGATAATTATTTTTAGATAAATAATAATAATAGATGTTTATTTATTTTTATTTTTATTTTTAAGAAAGAATTTTTTAAACCATGTCATTAGGTGTATTTATTAAACATTTTCATCCTATTTTATATGAAAAATTATAAAATAAAATCTTATATTCAACAATAATATCATGTGAAATAACTTAATTGAATAATTAATAAAATTAAAATTATTTTTTAATTTTTACATAAATTAATAATAAAAAATACAATAAATATAACTTTAAGGTATGCTCCCAAGTTAGAAAATTTCTTCGGGAGATGATTAGTTTTGTTAGAACCAATGAGAATGCCAATCGCACTCAGACCCACACCATGGGCACATAGCATCTCTTTTAGAACCAAAACCTAATTTGTCAACACATACTACTCCTCGGCATGCCTAGGGAACGTAAACGAAAGATGTTCAATTATTGATCCAACTTCATCGAGGATTACAACCATGTACTAGCCTACAAAAAATGCCTCATTGGTTATTTTAATTAAAGAAAATGACTCATGTACCTATCAGTTTGATATTTAGAGGGTACACACTTTTTAAAATAAATAATTATAAAAATAAAATTATAAATTTACCCTTAAAGGTTTTTTTTTTCCCACAACACCCTTTTTTCTTCTTCTTGTCTCTCCATCTTACTCTTCAACCGTTCAACACCAATTTCTCAACTTTCTTCCCCCTCACTCTCTTCTTCCCTCTCTTTCTACCTATTGAAGCAAACAAGTTCTTTAACACCTGGGTTTGTGAAAAACCCAGCACTAAATAAGAGGAATAACAGGCGACAAACCAACAAGGAAAATGAGACAAAAAAAAAAAAAAGATTACCAAAAATGAGCTACTGTTTTGGGTACAAAATTAAAATCTACAAAGCTCAAAATGAGAAAGTGACCGTTCAAATGTAGATCAATGTCTCTTGAATACCCAAACAAAATTTCAGATCAATTTAACGGTGAAATTTTACGGATTTGACAAAATAGTAAAGCTGCATGCAGTGTTAAAACTGCAAAAAATTTCCCCTATTTTCGTTCCTGTTTTCTTTTCTCTTTTCTGTCGATTGACTTCACTTACATGCACTCCACTTTTTGCTATATCATCCCAAAAACAGACCTATTTTATGTGTCTAATGAGTTACAAAATCATGAGCTAAATTGACGATAGTTTTATTTCTCAAAATTTGGTGTTGTTGTTATTTGGGAAATTAATTTCTATTGATTTGGTGTTGCTATCATTTAGGAAACTTACTCAAAATTCTGATTTGATGCTTGAATGCTTAATTGAGTTTTGTTGTGATTCAAATGATTTGTTCTTGCTGTCATTTAGGAAATGGGTTTGTGAGGAAGAAGATGGTTTAAGGGTAAATTTGTAATTTTACTTTTATAATTATTTGGTTTGTAAAGTGTACACCTATCGGTGTTGAACCAATGGATGCATGAATTATTATCCTTTAATTAATCGCACGTGGATACATGTCCTCCATAAACATTTTTCCATCGTGAAATTGAAAAGGACTTGGGCACCATCTTAACTTATTTAGACAATAAAATAAGAAAAACCACAAAGAATTGCGAACATATTTAGTTTGCTAATGGTATTTGTGGATCTTAAAAAGTTTAACAACAAAAGGAAGAGTGGTTGCAACTTTGCATGGTAATTGGATTTTTTTCCCCCCTTTTTTAAACGTTTGGAAAGAGGAACATGTTACGAAGAACAGGTGTTTTCTGCTGTTCGTGATAAGCGTTAGCCCATTTTTGAAATTTGTATTTTAAATATTTTTCTGTTGCCATTTGTTTTATTATTGGGATTTGTTTTCTGATATCTCGCTTAATCTATTGTATGCAATTGTATATATACTCCTACAGATAATGGAAATATTATCACATTCAAATTATCCATTCTTTTAGATTGTTCATCTTTTAGTTCGAACCATGGGGGAGACCATGGCTAGGCGCACGCAAGAGGTTGGGTAAGATATATATCAAAAATCAAGAAGGCAGAACATCTTATTAAACAAAAAAAATTTAGTTTTGGACTTTTCTAATAGTTATAGATTAATAATACATTTTTGTCATAAATATATATAAAAAATATAAAATATAAAATTAAATTTGATATTAGTATTAAGTAAATAAATTTAATTGATAGTTAATAAATTAAAAATTAAATTATATTTTTTAATATATATTTATGATAAAAAAAATATATTTAATACACATATTAACAAAATTCTTTAATTTTATAATAATCAAGTGTCATTATATAAATAAATTTATATGCATTAATTCATACAAAGTCATTTCTACTTTATGTTAAAATTATTTTTCTTAACAAAAACAAGTATCATCATATGTTAAAAATACTATAGTAGGTAATAATAGTAACAGTAAATTACAAATTAATTGGATCCACAATGGAGACCAGACAGGATAAAATGATCAACTTTGTCTGAATCTCAGCTAGGTTGCTTCAATCGTAGATTCGTAGTACTACTACTTACTCTATTTTATAATCCGACCACATTTATTTATTTATTTTTATTTTTATTTTATGATGTCGGCATTAACATGTAAGAATATGCACAAGATTGTGTGTTTTACACGTTAAATCTTCTTTGTTTAGCATTTTCTAAAGTAGTTTGGTGGCATCAACCATTACACTTGGTTCCATAATAATTTTCTTCTTTTTCTCTTTTTTTCTTTCTTTGCTAGCTGTAGGGTGCATCATCTTCTTCTTCTTCTTTTTCTTCTTCTTCTTATAATTTTGAAATTTCATTATGTGGAATCAACGTGTTATAATTTTGAAATTTCATTGTGTGGAATCAACGTGCTTCACCAATATTCTTGTTAATTAATTGGAA
>BPVZ01000007.1:1163892-1198556 GCA_020521535.1 Rubroshorea leprosula
GCAGCCAAGCGGGGTGTGTCCTCAACGGCAGTTAAGTCAGGCGAGCAGTCCCAAACGGCAGTTAAGTTGGCGTAAGAGGAAGGGCTTAATTGCTTTGATCCCCGAGTTCAAGGGCTTATATGCATCAATTACAGTCTAGGGGCTTAACTTATGGTTTTGCCTCCAGGTAACCAACTGGGAACCGAATAAGCAACCGACGTTGGATCGGATGGTGTTTGCCCAATATGCGGGGTTCGGGCTTAAATCCCTCCTGATTAATTGGGAATTTTTTTGGCTTAGGTGGGATACTTTCTCAATTTTTTTCCTAAGTGGGTGGGATTTTTTCAATTTCCCACTCAAAAGGATATATTTTCTATATCAATTTTTTTTTTTTTTACATTAGAAATTAACTATTTGGTATTTTAAATGTTTGAATTTTAAATTTTGATCTCAAATTAAAAATTTTAATTAAGTACTAATTCAATTGATATTTTCTAACATCCATACTGTCATTTTGTTAGTTTTTACTTATAGATTTTAATCCAAATTAGTGCTTGGGGTTTATAGATTGTGTGTTTTTGAATCTTGTCATTGTATTATGATATTTTAAGTTTCTAAAAAATTGATAAAAATAGGTTGGGTCAGAATTGTAAAAAAACAACTAAACTATTTCTTGACCCGAAAAAAGGAAGGAGATGGTTGAATTGACAAACTTATTTACATTTTGTAGACGTGTTGAAGTTTATTACTTTTGGTCATTATTTAAATTAAAAATGCAATATACTTGGTTTTTTAAAATTTTTATTATAGGTTTAAAACCACTAAAAATCTTTTTAACTTTTTAAAAGCAGTTATTGTCATTGTTTTATTTTAAAATAAAGTCATAAATATTCCTAAACTTCGGAACAAGGCCCAACATCATCCCTCCATTGTCCATCCCATGGTTTTAAAGGTTAAAACCCAGCCTGGCCCAGTTCAGTTGAACCGGTTCAATTAGACCTGGACAGTAAAATGGGCCGGTTATTTTCTGCCGCCCGTTTTGTAAGAAAACCCATTTTGACCCGGTCAAAGCCCCCAAACTCATCCAACTCGCCAAACCCGTCCAACCCGGCCGAGCTGCATACAAAATTAAACTTTAACACGTGGGGTATGCCCCGCGTAAAATCTTAGATCATTTAATTTAAAAGGATTTTTTTAATAATTTGTGCTTTAAAATAAATATTAAAAATATAATTAATATATTTTTTTATTAATTCATATTAAAAATAAGCCACCATATTTCGAAGTTAAAATTTTCTTTTTGCCAAGACCCAAGACCAAGAGTGCTCTAGTGTATTGATTACCATCTTTCCTTTCAATTAGTTTATAAATTTAAAAATTAAACACGTAAACATTTGTTTAGAGAAAAGAGTAAGAAATGACATTCAAATCAAATTCCTCTTTTTTTTTTCTTTTTTTCTTTTTTTTCAGTTGCCTAGACCCAGAACTGCTGGACTGATTACCATTTTTTTGTTCAATTAGCTTATAAATTTAGGATTCAAACTTTTGTTTAGAGAAGAGAATAGCTGATTAAGCAATGACATTCAAATCAAATTCCTTTTTTTTTCTTTTTTTTTTTCAATGGCCAAGACCCATGATTCCCATGTTTTTTCAATAAGTTTGACAATAATTCAATTACTCTATAAATTTAGAAATTTAACTTTTATTTAAAGAAAAAGCAGGCTTATATATGACATCTTAATTGGCAAGACATGCAGCTTCCTAGCAAAAAAAAAAAAGGAAATAATCTTGCTCTGGAAAACCTTTAGCTGCCTTGAACCGTATTTATTTGAAATGTGTGTAATTGTTGCGAACGAGAAATTGATTGTTTTTGTTTTCTGTTTATTTCTCAAGAAATTGTAAGCAACCCGTTTTAGAAGGGTATAAAGCTATGTTATCGATTTTGTTTTGTTGTTTGATTTTTTTTTCTTTTCAATTTTTCTTTATTGGCAGCTGGGAAGCAATTTAAGGGAATCTGTTTTTTTTTTTTTTTTAAGAGAAAGGATCTTCCAGCAACAAGAGAAAGAGATCAGCTCACTTAACCCCTTTGGAAGTGAGCAATGAAGTGGGTTGGTCTTGCACGTGGATGTCTTGCAATTTGGAGTTTTTTTTATTTTTTCCAATTGTTGTTGATATAAGCGATCGCAATTTTTCTAAGGAATAAGAGTTAATTGGTTTTCAACTATGTAAAATTAATGATAGTTTGATTTTTTAATTCACCTTACTTAGGCATGATTGCTTTATCATGCTTTGATGAAAATTGTTCCTTCAACAATAGATGTCCTTCTCATTACCCAGTATATTTTTTTCTCCCTTTCTTTCTTGGTTTTTGGTTTTTGCTTTCTTAATTTTATGGTTCCTTTCATCCTTTGTATTGTTGTACTGCTCATTTGTTATAATTGTTTGTTTTCTTTCATTTGACAATTTTCAATGTTTAGGATAAGTAGAATGATTTGCCTACCCTCATAATTGTCAAAATTGTGAGTAAAATTGTAAAATCATATGATTTTACGATTTTACATATGCAATTCGTGTAAAATCGAAGTCAAAATCAAAATTTTATAAACTCAGAATAGTAAAATCGTAAAATCATAGTGTAAAATCATAGTGAAATCGTAAAATCGGGTAAAATGGGATAAAATCGAGTGGATTTTTGTGTCAACAACCACCACTAGTGCATTGGTGGAGCTGTGCTTGCAAGGCTATATACGGATTGTTCGGTGGTGGTTTGAATCTTGACAATGTAATTTGACAATTTTGAGTTTTCAAGCAAAAATTTTGAAGTTTTATCAATTTGTTATAAGTTAAACTAATAATATTTTATTATAAAATTTTTTTGAGGTCAACATTATTAAAATTTAAAATAATTTAATAATTATAAAATAGAAAAATGTACAAAAAAGATTTCAAATAATTAATTAGTAATAAAACTTCTTAAACAAATTTTAAATTTAAACATTTGATGGTAAATTTTAGTAATATATAAATTTTAAATTAATTTAGGTAAACTCTCAATTTTACTGATTTTATTTTACGATTTTGGTTTTACCTAAACTCATGATTTTAACAACATTGCCCATCCCTAAGGGCAAGTTTTGAACTTGGAAGAGTAGAAAGAAAATATCATGCATTGATGTGTGCTTTATGGATGCAGATTCAAAGAGGGAGACGATAAAATTTAAATTAAAATAAGATCCAAGTTTAAGACATTTTAAGAATTTTTATTGTTGTGAAAGTTGAGATATTATTCATTGTTATTTTTTAATAATTATAATTGGTATTTTGACTCATTATTTAAATTTTCATGCTATTAATAATTAGAGAGTTGAAAAATAAAAAAATAAATATATAATTAAAAAATAAAATTTTATATTAATAAATAAGTAATAGTTATTTGAATATGAATAATAAACATAAAAATTGTTTTATTAAATTTCATTGTCAAGTTTTATTCTACAATTTTTGTTATAATTTAATATTTGAATTTAAAATATATCTAAATGTAAAAAAATTATATTCAAAATTTATGTTTTGTTCTCATTTGTCAATCTTTTTTGTATTTTTTTTTTATATTTATATCTCTTAAAACTTTTAAATTTTGACTAAATATAGTTATTGTTGAACTTAAAATGGACATTCATTGTTAATTTAGTTCAATAACTGAGATGTTAAAAATAATTATTTGGTCATCAAACTGAAAACTCATAAATATTTTCTATTCAGCTTTGATTCTTACAAAATAAAAGAAAAAAATAAATAATTTATATCTTAATTTTAATTAAACTAAAATTTTAAACCGTACTCACTCCTAGCAAGAAGCATTAGTGCATTACTTTTAGGACTGAGCATTTGGAAACTGAACCGACATGTTACTCGAAAATTGAATAAAAAAATGAATTTGGTTCGGTTTCAATAGTTTTTTATTTTTATTGTTTTAATTTTGATATTAATCAAATAAATTTTTATTTGGTTTCGATTGAATCTTTTAAAAATAAAAAATAAACCTCTTAAAAACTGAAATTAAGACAAAATATGATATAAAGTATAATTTATTATTAGAAAAATAATTGATTAATATTTATTTTTAAAAAATCAAAATCAAACCGATTTTATTGGTAACCGAATTGATCAGTTTGTGAAATCTTCTGTTCGGTTTCAATTTTCAAAATTAAAAGAAAAAATTTTTAGTTATTTAAAAACCAATTTTGATTTTAACCAAAATCGATTTTTGCCCACCCCTAAATTTACTGCTGTGCCGTAGAGAAATCCATTTGCGGACGGGGCTGCTATGTCAACATGTTGGTAACTCCATCGTACTTGTGGTGGTCCTTTCGAATTTTAATATTCATCTAAATGCTTTATAATTCTTTGTCTCTTTCGACGAATATTCTTTCAATTTGCTTTCGAATTCTTTTTGTTTTTTTAGAATATTCTTCCAACTGTCAAAGCACTTTAGAATTCTCTATGTCCCAATCTTCGTAGTGATAACCCACGTGTGTATTAATTATAAAGTTGTACTTTGTCTTTTTATCCAGTCGTATGTTTAACAACATTAAATTTTTAGTAATTGAGACAATAGAACAGCCACGTGTGTTTTATAAAGCTAAATTTTATCTATATATTTTAATCGAGTCATATGTTTAAAAACTTAAAATTTTTAAGTTTGTCAATTTATATTATAATTTAAATTCAAAATAAATTGAGCATGGCATGTGATATAAAGTTTAAAAACTAAAGTCGATTACTTTAAATTCTATTATGGTAATGTCAAAAAAATAAAAATAAAAATGACAGACTCAAAATAATAAAAAGACGACTTGTAACTGTGAAATTAAAAGGTATCATGTTTTATGAATTACGAAATAACAAAAACTAAAAAAAGTGTCCAAGATGCAAGGGAAAAAATATTAACATTTTGATTTTTCTGAAAATTGACAATTTATAAGACAAAACATATTTGATGCCATAATGTAAAGAGATAAAACAATGCCTTTAATTTTTCCCAACTAAGTAAGCCAATTTTATATTTTAAGACCGTATACTAACTGCTAGTAAAAAAAAAAAATGAAAAATGAAAAAAGGGAGGAAACATACATATTTGAAGCCTAGTGTATCTTACCATCATATGAAAAAGAGCCGTAACTATTTGAAACATGATATTTGAAGTTTTCTCTATCTAATCATCTAAAAAGTTTCAAAAAAAAAAAGCTAAAATTTTCTTAGAGGAATTGAGAGAGTTTTTTTCAAATTGAAGTATAAAAGTGGCTTTAAATGTAGAGTTCATATTGTCTAGGATACTCAAGTTTAAGATATAATTAATGGTATTATCTCTAAAAAAATTAAAATTTCATATCAACAAATTTAAATGTGTTCTCCAATTCATATAAATATAGACATAAAATTTGTCTTTTTTCTTAAATTTCATGTGAATTGTTTGTAAAATAAAGTATATGATAAAGTCGACTAATTTTGATGAGTTGTAATGATCTCATTGAATGGGAATAGCACGTCAGTCGGATCCCCGTTGTATGGTAGACTTTCTCATTGTCATTGAAGAAGACTGGGAGTGGAGCGGATAAGTGAGGAGTACGTGAGGAAGTTGGTTGGCGGGTAGGTGAGGAAGTTTATGGGCGTGTAAGTGAGGAGGTTGGTGGGCGGATAGTGAGAATAAAGACAAATGGGGAGGTGGGCATAAATGCAGTGCAGAGGGATATTTCGTTCGTGTTCATTAATTGTATTCTCCATGGGACTTTGATGAGAGGGTAGGATAGTGAGTATAAAGACAATGGGTTGGGTGGGCATTAATGCAGAGGGATAATCGTTTCTGTTCATTATGTGTGTTCTCCATATATAGGACTTTGATGATAGGGTAGGACAAGGGCGTAGGTGGGCGGATAATGAGAATAAAGACAATGGGTTGGGTGGGCATAAATGCAGAGGGATATTCGTTTCCGTTCATTACGTGTGTTCTCCATATATAGGACTTTCGTGAGAGGGTAGGACAACGGGGTAGGTGGGCAGATAACGAGAATAAAGGCAATGGGTTGGGTGGGCATAAATGCAGAGGGATATTCGTTTCTGTTCATTATGTGTATTCTCCATAGGACTTCGATGAGAAATTGGTTTGAGATGCTCAAGAATAGGATTTTATTATTAAAATTCTTAATTTAATAAAAAAATAATAATAAATAAGTAAAATAAATTATAATAATATAATAATATTTTTATTTTTATTTTTAATAAAAAAATTAATTATTTTTAAATAAAATTTTTTAATCATTTTGTTTAATTAATAAATTTTGTTTATAAGATAATATTTTTTTATGATAAATTAATATAAAAAATGAAACTGTAATAATTACTTAATGTAATAGAGACAAAAAAATAAAATTAAAACTAATTAAATAAGTATTAAGTAAAAATTATGGTAAAAAAGGTAAAAATTATGAAGAATAAAATTTTTAATAAAATTAAAAAATTATAATATACTAACAGCTTAATATAAAAACTTACTAAAATTAACTTTTTTAATTTACTAATAGTTTAAACCATAATTATGATACGTTAATGTCAAATTATTAAATAAAAATTTTTATTAAATACTTTATTTGAAACAGTCTCAAAATATATAAATTTATTGTGTACATTTTTTTAACAGGGTAAGCAAAACATAGATAAATCAACTATTTACCAAAAATTTTAAAAATTTTCTAATCAATTTCTTATGGTTTTACAAATATAACCTAGATTCTTATATTATTTTAATATTTATTATTAATATCATATTTTTTAATATTAATGATTAATACTATTTATTCAACAACGTCTATTGGCTTAGCACTGTTAAGATATTGACAACTAACGAGAAAAAAAAAAAAAACTATTTTGTCCATGTTATAAAGCCGTTTGACTATTGTCAACTTTGTCTCAGAATCTCTTTATGGTAAAACTGACTAAAATCATGGTTGCCAAAAATTATACAATTTTATAAATTTAAATATTTAAATTGTATTAAATTTAAGTTAAAATCAGAATTTTATAAATTTATGGTTTAAAATTATAAAATTATAATAAACTCATAAAATTAGATAAAATCAACATTTTATAGATTTAAAAAATTTTATAGATTTTGTATCTTAGTGTAACTAATAATCACCATAGCACATTTTTAGAGTGGTGTTTATTACCCAATTTTAAGGTATTACTAATTTTTTTATACGTTACACTAATTATATTTTATTATGAATTTTTTTAAGATCAAAATCATTAAGATTTAAAACAATTTAATAACTATGAAATGGAAAAATACTCAACAAATATTTGAAATAATTTATTAGTAATTAGACTTCTTAGATAAATTTTAAATTTGAACATTTGATATTAAATTTTAGTAACATAAAATTTTTAAATTAATTCAATATACTCTTAATTTTTATAATTTTGATTTTACCTAATCAAAACAAGTTTATCTAAACTCTCGATTTTAACTATCTACATGAAACCAACTAAATTCAAGTCAAATAAACAGATAAATAGAGAATAATATAGTGCAGGTCATCCTTCTATTTTTTTTTTTGGAGGATTTATTTAAAATTTTATTTTTAATTAATATTTTAAAAAACTGACCATTAATTTAAAAATTTTATTCATGTAAATCATACACATTAATTTTTATATTAATTTTACACTTATAATTTTTTAATTCAAATAACTTTGTTTACCGATATATATTTAATATTGTTAAATAAACAAGATTAAAAAATAATAAAGCTCTTACTAAACTACTTTCATGTAAAACAATTAAATAGTTAAACAATTTAGTTGATTTAAAACATCAAAAAAGTATTTTTAAGGTTATATTGCACATTAAAAGTACAATACAATTATTAAAATTATTAAAATACTCTTAATGAAACTTTTTTATATTTATTTATTAAGAGTAAATCTAATAAATTTGGCATTGGGACTGCACTTTTAATGTGCAGTCCGGACTAAAACCCAAAAAAGGTCATTGAGGCCGGTGACCCAATAAATTCAGTAAAGACCAATTGTAATAAATTCCTCACCGACCCACACCGACCCACTAGGCCCACTGAAATTGGCTCGGGCGTATATATTGAAAACGCCCAACGGTTGTCCCTCCAAAAGCCTCACCTCTTCCACCGATCACCATGGCATACTCTGTTCTGTTTGCTCTGTTCTTCTTGACCATTTTCACCTCCCAAGCCGCTCCACACCAAACCACTTCACTTTCATCAGCCACCCATGCCGCTTCATCATCTTCAATACCTCTGGTATTGATAAACCTTTTAGTCCAAAACCGTTCCTCTCCCCAAACGATTAACCAAAACCTCAAATTACTGCCAATGGACGAGGGAGACGAGCCAGGGAAGGTCAAGTATTGTCGTGCTGGTGGACAAAACGACTCTAGAGAATTCTTTCTAGAGGAGAATTTCCACCCTGGCATGGACATTCTCTTTCCCGTATCTGCCATGTCTGCCATTACCTTTGCTGCCCACGCTGCCGAGAAGCCCGATATCTCCACCAAGGAGCTGCCGGATATCCTTGATGAATTTGGCGTCAATCCAAATTCAACCCAAGCAGAATCACTGAACGACACCCTTACAATTTGCAAGTCGGCTCCTCTGCGAACAGAGAGGAAGCTCTGTGTGACATCCTTGGAGGGAATGGTCAAATTCGTGGTGTCCATTTTGGGGCATCACGTTCGGCTCTACAGCAGTCAAATACAAGATTCCTCCATTTTGGAATTGAAGGTCCAGAGCAAGGAATTTGTGGCAAGCAATGTGGTTGCTTGCCACAAACTGGTATACCCCTATTCTCTTTACCTTTGTCATTCCTTTTCCCGTACAAAAACATACCGGGTGCCATTGATGGGCGGGCTTTGGGGATCAAAAGCCACCCAAATTGTAACCTGTCACGAAGACACCTCTGATTGGAACCCCAAACACATTGCTTTTCAAATTCTTGGTGTCAAACCCGGGAACAAGACGATCTGTCACACAAACACCATATATAGTCTTGTGTGGGGAGGGATTTCTATCTGAATGTGTGGGAAATGCCAAAGTTTAGATGAATAAAAGCTTATTTTTCAATTCTGTTTTTTAATCCTGCTCGTGTTGCGAATCCATGTAATTTAGTGTGTGGTTTGACTTAAAATGAATAAAATATGATATTATTATGTTTTGGTGTTCCATTATTCCGTCTTATAATTGTATGAGTTCTCATGGTTTCATTCAACAAAACTCCTATGATCTACCTCTTTTCTTGTTCCCTTCTGAGTTCTTGAAGTACTGCATTTTAGAATATCAGAAGCAATAAAGCACATAATCCTATGACAGTTATTGCAGAATGTGGTGAAGTAGGTAAGCATCTTAGTTAGGAGTTACAGTTGAGATCAGCTTAGCAAGTTCCAGTTGCTGGTAGTGAAATCAATTATGTTGCCTGAGCACCTTATGGTATGGCACTGGCAGCTATTTACGGTAAGTGATAAAATTTCTTGGGGAAACGGCGTGTTTTTGATTTTGGAATTGCATTTGGTCTTTCTTTCCAAAATGTGTTGCGCAATCTTTAGCTATTCCATTCATTTCTCTCCAGGCTGTCATAGAGTGATTCCGATTTTTGACCATCTTCTACTTCTACATTTTTGAGTAAAAGCAAGGATACAGCCTCTTCCTGAGATATGTACAATAATTGGCATCCCTTCCTAGGATACTTTGTAGAGCCCCTCAAGGCAGAATTAACGAATTCAAAATTTTCAAGGCAGAATTAACACTGTATCACGTATGATGACAATCAGATTGGTAATTAAATATAAGAGGGCAGCGGGGAAAGTAAGCAAATATTATAATGCTACTTCATTAGTAGAAAGTGAATAAAACCCAGGAAAAAGGCTAGAATTCAAACATAAGCAGGATAGAAAAAAAAAAAAAGGGACTAGTTTTAACATATCTCGAATACAAATATTTAACTACTTAAACCAGAAGGAAAATATGCAATTTTCCACTTCCACTAAGCAGTGGATGAGCAACCAAACGGATGCTGAAATTTCTCCTTCCTCTCTGGGGCAGCAGGATATTGAAGGCTTTTATTTTTGTCTCTTAAATGTCATCGGCCACACCTTCCTCCTCATCCTCTTATTCATACTCCTCATCAGCAGTTGCATCCCGGTACTGCTGATATTCAGATACAAGATCATTCATGTTGCTTTCAACTTCAGTGAATTCCATTTCATCCATTCCTTTCCCAGTGTACCAGTGCAAGAAAGCTTTTCTTCTGAACATGGCAGTGAACTGCTCACTAACACGCCTGAACATCTCCTGGATGGAGGTTGAGTTACCAATGAAGGTTGAAGCCATAGAGAGACCCCTAGGAGTAATATCAAAGACACTGGACTTCACATTATTTGGAGTCCACTCAACAAAGTAGGAAGAGTTCTTGTTCTGAACATTAATCATCTGGTCATCAACTTCTTTGGTACTCATCTTGCCCCTGAACATGGCTGAGGCCGTGAGGTAGCAACCATGTCATGGATCAGCAGCACACCCCATGTTCTCGGTATCCCACATCTGCTGGGTGAGTTCAGGGACAGTCAATGCCCGATACTGCTGAAAACCACGTGAGGTGAGAGGTGCAAATCCAACCATAAAGAAGTGCAGAAGGGGGAAGGGAATTAGATTCGCTGCAAGTTTTCAGAGGTCAGAGTTGAGCTGCCAGGGAACCCAAGGCAGCAAGTAACACCACTCAAGGTTTCAGAGATCAGACGATTCAGATCACCAACCGTCACAAACAACAAATGAAAGTTACACAGAAGCAATGAAGCATTTAAGATAAGGGATCTATAACACTTCATGGGTAATTACTAGAAAACTCGTTTATGCAAGAAAAAACAGAAAATATCCTGATCTACCATCCCCTATCAAATCAAATTGATAGGCAATTATTTAAGCAAAATATGTTAATACTTACAGCTGGGGCTGGTTAGCTTCAGAGTCCGGAAACAGATATCATACAAGGCCTCATTATCCAGTACCATGTACTCATCAGCATTCTCAACAAGCTGATGAACAGAAAGGGAGGCATTATAAGGCTCAACCACTGTGTCTGAAACCTTTGGCGATGGAAAACAGAGAAGATAAGCATCATCCTGTCAGGGTATTCTTCCCTGATCTTAGAAATCAGCAAAGTTCCCATCCCAGAACCCGTTCCTCCACCAAGAGAGTGGCAAACTTGAAAACCTGCCAAGAGACACACTTTTAGATCAAAAGCAACAAAAGAAAGAAATGAATAAGACACCAAACCAAAGTCATGATAAAAAATAATCATATCTTTAGCATCTTAATATCACCGACCAACAAGGAACAAGGTTCTTATTAAGATCAACACAGTGGAAGAAGCTCCCTAATGTCATGATAAAAAATAATTCCTCACTTCTAAAGTAAAGTGAAGACATGCAGGAATATAATTTGTACAAGTCCACTACCACTCGACAATTACTCAGCAGCAGAGTCTCCAAATCCATCAACACAGTGGAAGAAGCTCCCTAATGTTCATAAACTGGTATTAGAGGCATTAAATAAGATGTGCTTAAGTTGTTAAGTTGTTCTACACCAGAAAAAAAAAAAAAAAAAGGTACAAATAAAAGGAAGCTTGAGAAAAGGACTACAAAATCCTTCTAAAGCTCAAGCAACTTAATCAAAATTGTTCCCAGGATAAAGAGCATATCCCATTATCATTTTCTAGAGTACAATTAAGGAAAATGAGAAGGGAATGTTTCTTTGCAAATATGATGACAAAATTGTCTCTAAAATCACTAAATTGAAGGATTTTTATATTTCCTCCACCAGTCTTTTCATCCCCAAAACAGAATTAAGCTTACATAGCAACAAGTTGCCGCATATCAGAGATTGCTAATGATTTAAATTCTGTGATTTCCGAAGATATACCATGTACGCAGCTGCAAGTGAATTTGTTGCCTCTTGAATGATAAAACAAACAGACTGGACTTCTACTTTTAGTGCATCAAAAAGAAGAATGGCCATGTCAATTTTGTATCTCAGATTAGGAAAAACAGTGATTTGATTATTCAAATTTCAATCTGAAAAAACAGGATGGAACCAGGAGAAACCACACCAGATTGATTAAACACCTGAAAAGTTGAGGCAAGCGCTGTGCCAGCAAGCCAATTGCTTGAAAACAAAATATTCTGGTTTCCATTGCAATTGAATCTGGGTTGAAATAGCTTAATTTATGCGTCAATTAATAATCAGAATAAGAAGCACAGATCAAATTCAGAGAATTAATAATCATAAGGAACCTGATTCTGAATTAGAGTAGCTATCAAGTAACTTCAGAATCCCATTAAGTATCACAGGACCCATGAGCTTCAGTTGATCAAATTTTGCCTAGATAGGTAAAGAAAATTATGACAGGAACCAGTGTCAAATCACAATCTTTTTGTGGAGAACAGGATCCATATCCCTAAAGTTAAAGGTCTAAAAGCTGAAAGCAAAATGAAAATCAAACCAAAAGGTGCTCACATGTTTAAAGACCCAGACAGTAAACTCCATCCCCAGTTGCTTCAACCTTGAACTGGTTCCACTCCCAATCAGATCCCAGAATATTGTACAAACAAAATAAGGAGTCGGCATGTGGAATTTTCTAAAGCTTAGGAATGGATTTGCTACATAAAGACCACGATTAACTATAATTACATTTTCAGATGTTTGTCTCCTCAAACATGGAGCTAATAAGAGCATTATACTTGACTCTGGCTTTTCACAATGAAAGTAAGTGTTTGCTTAATTTAACACCCAAAACATATATTTTTTTCCATAGGAGTTAAAACTGCTAAAATGAAGGTATGTTATGCATGTTACCAATCTTGAGAAGTTCAACACATAGTTAAAAGAATATGCCAGTGCCATGTACTATATATGCATCCAAAAATGCACTGTAAGGTTGATGGGAAACTATCCGCAGCTGTGGTGGGCCAACAAAATACAGCCATTAGTTTCATCTTCAAGGAAGCATTTCCAGGACTAACTCTTGATTCTGAAGCAACATTTTCAGCACCAGTAGTGCCTGGACAAAGTATAAATAAGTTGTGTTATGGAACTATTCCAAAGCATAGTGCAGTGTTTCATATATATCAGCATCTGCACACTGACAAAAATGCATGCACATGTACTGACAGATGTATGTATGCACATGAACACACAAACATACGTAAATGGGAGTGTATGAATGTGATTTGTTTGATGAAAAAGAACAATAGAAAAGAAAAGGAACTCATACCATTAAACAGTAAAAAATAGTTTGTTTATCAACCTTGGATAATCTAAGTTAGTAGTAGAAGCCTGCCTCTTTAGAAGCTCCTCCCCTCTTTTGACAACAGGTTCTTGACTTGAAAAAGTCAACCACCAAAATTATTATCATAGGCAAAGACAGAAAGAGAAGTATAACCAGAGATTTAACTTCTACAACAAAATATCAAAAATGCCTACCTGCACAAGCAGCCAGGTATAAAGGATAAACGAGTTCCAGAGCAAGTTCCATAGTCTCAATGACATTCAAGATCCCCAACTGCCAACAGGAAACCAAAGGAAAGCAAAGGATAAAAGTCAATTCAAATGCTCAACCCACTGACATTTTTACAGATGATCTCCAAACTTATAAGAATACAGTCCATCTATCAGTCTCAAACAGCATTTAAAATAATAATAATCAATAATAAATAAAACCCTCAACTCACCTTTCTTATCATTAGCAGGTCACCTTTCAATTGAAGCTTCCCCATAACACGGTTGGCCTGAGCAAGTGAAAGGCCGGGTGGGCATCCTCCCCTCCATAGAAAGCATTAAAACTATTGAAATGAAAAAGGGAAATTTTATGATAATAGTAGTTCAAATGTGTTACAAACCCTTGAGATGGGGGTTGATACAAAATCACATGAAGACAAAATTCAAGAAATATCTCCCTCTCCTGAGGATCATTCAATACTCTATACTTTGCAGCAACCTCCTCATCAATGCAACTTGCATGACATTCACCAATAACCTTGTTCCAACAGAATATCACAAACATCAATAGGCATGTCCCAAAACTTAAAATATAAATGGAAAACAAACCTAAAGAAGGCTGTAAATATGTTGGTAACAAACTAAAAACTATATCTAGAATTAGAAAACATCAAAAAGCTTATCCAGTGGTGCTTAAAGAGAGCAAGAGACTAAATGAAAATATCCAATGCAAGATATGAAGAATAAAGAAAGGAGAGAGGAAATATTTTGAAATATACCTTTACAGCTATCCTCATGATGATCTCTTGGTGCTGCTGAGGAAGCTTTGAAATGTTTGCCAAAAGCATAGGTGCCATATTTTCTTTCTCCTACAAAGAGAACCTGAGATTAATTCCAAATACTCCAAGTAGCAAGCTGTAATACAAAACTTAAACAAAATACACTAATTAAAAGAGGAAAAAAGATAATGATGAATATACCTTTAAATTTATCCATTCAAATGCCATCTCAATATATATGATGCTGAAATTCTTAACCATTGGAGATGCATTCAATTCACTATACATTTTCCATAAGTCCATCAATGGCAAACCAATCTCAGGCTGATGTTTCACTCTCTTGTTCACATGACTCAAGATCTCAAGAACCTAACAATAACAAGGCAGAAAGAAATCAGTGAACTGAGAATCTAATCAATCAAAATACAATGTTTACACCTCCATTTTATCCTGCAATAAGGTAATCAATTCCTGTTTCTAAAGAGAAAAGGTCGAGAAACAAAAGCTTCATAAGCATTAAAATGCAAGAGAACAGTCTACAGATAATTTCCAACGGAAACACGAAATTCAACTATCTTCCTAATTTGAACTGATAAGAACAGATAAAAAATTTCTTCCGCACCTTGTTGCGGACGGCTAGAGACTGAGAGGAGAGTGAGGAGATGGTGAGAGGGAGGAGCTTCGAGAGCAAGGCTTCGAGTTTGGAATCGTCGCAGAGCGCTGATCTGTGGTAAATAAATAGGTTAAAACCCCATTTTGGTCCCTGAACTATTGTATGGACCCCCGATTTGGTCCTTAAACTCAAAAAATTCCTAATTTGATCCTTACTATTTATCATTTTTACCCCAATTTGACCCTTCCGTTAAAAATCTACCCACGTGTCCATTGACTAATGTACACGTCAAAACATTATGTCCATATGGAAAGCCAGCTAGTAAAAAAATAGTGATTTGGCAATAAAAATTTTAAAAATTCTTTCTCTTTCATCTTTCCCTTTCTCTTTCCTCTCCCTTTGTTGGCTTTCTTCATCAATCAATTCTTCTTCTTCATCAATCAGTTCATCATCATCATCATCATCAAACAACACCCTCATCAAACAACACCCACAAAAACACAAAAATTTTTTTTTTTTAATTTTTTGCCAAAGAACGCAGTGCCTATGTTCGACGAACTTGGCGCTAGGTTCATCAGGTTCCAAGGAACCCAAAGCCTGGGTTCCAAGGGCCTGATCGAACCCAACGTCGAGTTCCAAGGAACCCAGGGCCTGGGTTCATCAGAACCCAAAGCCGAGTTCTAAGGAATCTAGAGCCTGGGTTCGAAGGAACCCCAAGCCCCGCTTCGATCGAATTCAGGCACCTAGTTCCAAGTATCCCAAAGCCTAGGTTCGATGAACCTAGCGTCGAGTTCCAAGGAACCCAGGCGTTAGATTCGATCAAACCCAGCTCTAGGTTCCAGATACTAAGGGGAAAGAAAAAGGAAAAAGAAGAAAAAAAAAAAAAGGAAAAGAAAGAATTTTTTAAGTTTTTTGTTATATTATTATATTTTTCCATGTTACTATTTTTTTCCATGTTGTCTTCCATGTAGGATAATATTTTGACATGTCATCATTTTATTGTAAATTAACGGTACACATCCTGGGATTTTTAACAAAATGACCAACTCGAGGTAAAAATTAGAAACAGTAGGGATTAAATCAATGATTTTTTTAATTTAGAGATCAAATCGAAAGTCCATACAATAGTTCAGAAACTAAAACGAGTTTTAACTAAATAAATAAGGCATGTGGGACCTAGATGATGATATGGCTGCCAAGTGGGATTAATTATGTGTTGTCGTTTTATGTTATATCTCTGAGGTCGTTTGAATAGGGTTAGGTTATTTAGCAGCTCTGTGTTTCATTTTTAGAGTAGCTCAGAAATTATTTATCTTCTTCTTCATCCTCTACTATTCTCTGTAACCCTTTTGGAAGACTATCTGTAATTTTCTGATTTCAGACCTTTATATTGAGGAATATATCAGAAATCTTTCTTTTATTTTCTAATAGATTTCCCTTGTATTTTCTCTAGAGGAATTTATCGAGAGTTTATTTTTCTCACCTATCTTTCATTTTATCTGTATCAAGCGCCAACCGAGTGAGCATTCGATCCAGCAACTCCTCCGTCTCCGCATCCGACCTTGGTGCTGCCGCCGCCGCCGCCGCCGCCGATGATTCCGCCATCTTCCTCAGAAAGACTAAACAAGACTTGGAAGAAAAGGCAAGGAGAGTGCGAGATTTCAGATTTTATACCTCCACCTTTCCGCCATGATCATCTTGCTTGCAGAATGGCCAAGTGCACAAGAAAACGGACATGGGTCGGTTCTGCAGAGTGGGTCGACGGTTCGCTGCTATTTTGGGTTAATTTAGACGGTCCCTTAAAAATGGGCTCTAGGGTATTATGGGCTGAAAAAAGCCTAAATTAATTAGACACCACGTTTCACGAGCTGGCCCAGAGCTTCAACACGGCCTTCAAAAATATTTTAGAGGTGTTTGGTTTGGAGAATTACAAATAATTATCAATTATTCGCTCTAGTTGAAAAGATTAGATATTTTAATTTATTAATAATAACAATTGAGTTGGTAAAAAATCATTTCGTTTTGATATTAAAATTGTTAGAATGTCTAATCGCAACCATCATTTAAGTAGAATCTGCTTAAATAATGATTATAATTGGATATCTCAGTAATTTTAATGATATTATGTCTTGAGTTTTCACTTTTTTTTGGTGCTTCCGAATTCAATGTAAGATTTTGTTTGCCTTCCAATCACTTTTCAAATTCCGTTTTTCAAGGTATGCGGTTGTTTATTGAGACAATTTTGGGTTTTCTATTTTGAATTTGATGCAACAAAGTATAAACCTGTTTACACCATAAATTATAAAAATTTAATATCATGCCACGTATCAAAATTTTTTAAATAGATAGAGGTGATTCAACCATGTCAGATTTGTCATTTTGAATCCTATGACAGATTAACTGCTATATTGAAAAAAAAAAGAGATAAAAAATAAGATTTTATCTTTTAATTACTTTTTTAAGTCAAAGATGATTTGTTTTAACTGAAATTTAGGAGAAGGTTTCAATTGTGGGTGAGTTATCATATAAGGGCACAAATGGTGAAATTTGAAAAGGAATTTGACCATGTCAACTGCTAAACAGTTTCACTACTTCAAGAAACTACCCACAATTTTGGTAACTACAAAAAGTGTGGAGTTGCAACTGAAAAGGAGGAGAACAAAAGAGAAATTTTCAATCATTCAACACACGACCAGCCCAACACACAACCCGAGAATTTTCAAACTTTCATTTTCTTTGCAATTGCTCACTTTAATTTCCAAATTTCGAATTTCAACACAATTTTCAATAGATTTAAGTTGTTTTTTTATCATTCCACTAGTCAAATTAGTTTGAGTACATATTTCAGAAATTTCATTGTAATGAACATCAAACTTTGATTTCTGCGAGGTTCCATTCCTTTTCTGACTATTGTTAAATTTATATTTATGATAACATTTCATCAAGCAATTATTTATATGACGTTCACGCTTCTTTTTGGTTTCAAGCATGTTAATTTAACCCTTGTTCGTATTAGGTTTAGTGTTATTTAGGGTTTAATCTCAAATTCTACAATATTTTAATTTTTAGATTTATTTGTAAGTAGCAATTTAATCTGACAATGAACATGTTTAATTTAATTTGGACACATCTTTTTCTTGCAAGTTTACTTTAATTTACATGCTATTTAGTTCAATTAGGATCTATTAACTTAGAGTTACGATAGTGTTTTAAGTTTTTGGAGTTGTCCAAGGTAGATTTAGTAACCATTTTGCAGGAAGGCATCTCTCTCTCTTGCAAATCATATGTAGACGTAGATTTTAATTTTAAATTAATGTTCTTTTCACCATCCACAAGGAGGTTGACCGTGAAGAAGGAGAGGGTCGTTAGGAAAATCTTTTTTTTCTTACTTTTAGCAAAGTAAGTAACACGCCCACATCTAAATTCTGCACATGTGAAGCCACTAGAGGATTTTTAAAGAAACAAAATCAGATAATCTTTGTTAGACTAACAACCTGTTAATCAAAGTGAAAAGAAGTCAGTTTTCCTTAAATAAGGTCTCGAATTCGAGTTTTATGAATGAATGAAGAAAACAAGTGCTATAAGAACTTTTCCTCTTTATAGGGTCTGACCTCACTTGATTTCGAACATTGATACCAAAAAAAAAAAAAAAAACCTTTGTTTTAGGTTAGGGTTTTATGTCCAGTATTGATTTACAAATTCATTGCTCATTGTTCCCAACTAGACCTTGTAAATTTGAAAATTTGACAATTATGGTTTCTATTTTTGGATCCCTCCCTTTACCTACTAAATTCAATCTTCTTTTTTGTAATTCTTCCACTTTTCCTTCGAGCATAATCGCTGATGATTCCGGTCAAAAGAAAGAGGATACAGTCGGAGATAAATTTCATTTAATTGTGATTTTCTTCTGTTTTAAACAAAATAGAACTAAAAGATTTATCATACAACTTGGGGTTCGTAAGAAAAAAAAATATTAACCTTTAATTCACATATATGCGATTTAATTTCAGAATCTTATACGTTATTTTGAAAGAGAAAACCTACTTGAAACCAGTTCTAGGCCAACAAGAATTTCTTACTCCCATCAATTCCATTATCTTAAAAAAAAACAGTAACAAGTGTACAATTAACATTATAGGTGGAGGATTATTCTCTTACACTTGGTGATGAAGCTGGGAACTTTTTTACAAACATCAAAGCTCAATCCCTCATACACCTGAAAAGAATTGAAACGTAGCAATTTCATTTCTATCAATATCAGAAATGGGAAATTGGTAGGAAATGTCAAAAACTCTCTTTTGCATACCAGCTTCTTGTGAACTTGTTGAAAAGACTTGCACAACCTATCAACTTCTGCTGCACCAACCTATATGATAGTAAAGGCAAGGAATATTAGTTAACAGAGTCCATTGAAAGCCATGCTTCACAAACCAACTAGCAAGTAAATAAAATTCATGGCAATGCTTTCCATCCTAATTTGAAGAATAAATCTGAGGGCAGAGTCAGCTGACCAAAAAATAACATTTTATTTGAAAATGCTCATTAAACACCGAATCCTTGCAAATTGTTAGTTTTTCCAGAAGTGTAACCACCTAACGACAAAATAAGTTTTTATTCTAAATGCACATTTTTGTTCCTTAAGACCTAGAGCAAAAATTAGTGGAAGTAATATGCTAGCTAATAAATTCTGCAGCAAAAATGATTAAGCACACTTGGTATTTGAAGATTTGCTTACATACTTTTGCTTTTCATTTTACTTCTTGGAAGATAATTTCGTACATGCCATTTAGTTTCCCTAACTAGAAAGCAGGTCTACATAATCTATTCAAGTTTCAAATCCAATGAATCAATATCTCCTGTAATATACCATGTTGAGTCATAACCTATTTCCAAAAAAGTTCATCTGTGACCTTCCATGGTTCTTTCTTTGTTAAACTTGGGACCATCAAGACACGCGTTCAACCTTCTGAACTATATTCTTATGAATCATATTAAAGAAGACAAATCAAGAATAATGCTATTTTCACACCTTTGGCAAACAATGCCATGTGCTTGTGCAACTTTTATGCCCAGAAGTATGTGGTACTGGTTAGAATGTTCTCAACTCATAAGTTATTTTAAGTTAGTAAATCATTAAACATACCTTCCTCTCAGCTGCCACTCTTAGCTTCTCCCAGAATGCATCTGTCAAAACCAATATGGGAAAAAAGACAATAACTAAAACTTTATGGTAATGACAAGCACAAAAAGAAGTGATTCATTCCCCTATTGACCATAAAAATGGAGCAAAGGATGACAAATAAGAATTCCATCCAGAGCCACTATTTTTAACAGAAAATATGCTCGGAACCACCAGTTTTATCTGACATTCTTATTAGTATGAGTGCACACTTTACTAAATAGAGAAATTTCTTATCAGGGCACATTCATGTGTGATAGATACCATGCAGATCAATATCTTGATTGTTCATTTCCTTTCTCTCTCTGTCATTCCAAGCATCTTGCCAATCCCTAATCTGTTGTGCAAATGTCAGAATGTTACAAACTAGTTATTAATAGATAGAATTCAAAAGTATATTACAAATTTAAGTCAAAAAAAGGAAAAAAAAATAGTCCAGTTTCAGTATATACCGCCTTATTCTGTGTTGACCGAGATGTTGACTGTCTCGATGAATCTGACTCGGCCTGAAATAATAAAAAGGTTATTTCACAACAACAACCACACTGATAACAGCCAAATCTTAAACTATTCATGAGTGCGAGCGAATCACAATATAGCCACTACATTTGAAAGCAGTCCACAACAATTTTACATAAAGTGGCTGCTCCTAGCAATCAAACCCTAAATTCAATTTTTTTTTTATAGGACACGACAAGCAGTTCAACCTATGGGGAAAAGGGATAGGGAGAAGGGGTACACAAGTTCAAACCCTCACCAACGGGTGAGGAAGCATTTTACATTAGAGATTTGGCTAGTGGGCCTGAAGACCTTCCTCATCAAACCCTAATTCTATTTGCAGTGAAAATTCACCAATAAATTAGCAGACAGCCTCCATCAATCACTTCGAAACAAGTATATACTAATCACAATTAACAACTTAGACACAGAAGTTGAGCTCAAATCATCATAAAATCCTAGAGCCATCTCTCACAAAGCAATACTAGAAGTACAGAGCCTAGGTATTTAATTACCAAATAAAAACAGGTAATAAACAGAAAGAGAAATCAATCACCATACACAATAAAAACCAAAATAAAATGAACCCTAACATTACACAGCATGGATCCTCCAACCAAACACAAAAACTACACATTAGCTTTGCATAGTCACTACAATCTCAAAGAAAATAGAATAAATTCACAAAAAAAAAAAAATTATATAAATTGGAACTGCAAAGAGACGAATCAATAGCAACGGAACCTGGAGAAGAAATTCATATATCCAAAAAACAAGAACAGA
Organism: Rubroshorea leprosula; assembly: GCA_020521535.1. NCBI lineage: Eukaryota > Viridiplantae > Streptophyta > Magnoliopsida > Malvales > Dipterocarpaceae > Rubroshorea > Rubroshorea leprosula. The sequence goes on from BPVZ01000007.1 coordinate 1,185,301, forward strand.
CAGACAAAAGAGCGATTCAAATCGAAAAAAATGGAAGTGGAAACGAAAGAAAGCGAAGAAGAGGCATAAATAGATGACAGAGAGAGAAGTACGCGATAGTGGCGAGATCGAACGACGGGGAAGTGTTCCAGGATCCGGCGAAACTCTTGCTCGTCCATGTCTATTTTTTCTAGTAATTTTCTTTTCGCAATATTTCTTTTGTTCGTTACCTTTGGATTTTGTTTTACTATTAGTCATCCTTGTCTGGCCCCTTTAATTTTTTATTTGAGCGGCGTAAACAATTATTTTCTGACGGAACTGCCATTCGGGGTCTTGATCCTACCTCTCTAACGTTCTAACAAAAGAAAGGGTAAATTGGTAACTACGTTTTACTTAATAACATGATTTTTACAAAGAGGGGTTTAATTCATTATAATGTGGATCAACAGCTGAAAAAATCTCTCCTGCACATTCCCAGCTTTCAAATCATAAACCAACCAAAAATCAAATTCATGGAAAATCATAATCCATGTGATAAATATTGAAAGAGGAAATTTGAATAACAAACATGCACCTTACTAACCTAAGCCTCTTTTCTTTTGATAATTATTTTGGCAATGTTTCTTTTCTTTCAATGAGTTGTACAAGAGCAAGACACTGGAACCTAAGATACTTGAGAGGATGGGTTAATAAAACAGCATTCTACAGTGTGGCTCTCCTCTGTATAAGACTGCTGCATACATTTTTGCCCTTTCTTCAGCGTATGCTTTCATTTCTAGTTACTCCGTGAAGTTTTCCTTACAACAGTAGTCTTGAACAGTTCCAGAATCCTGTTCAGGTTTCCTGAATATTTGCTTGTTCCAAGTTTTCAAGGATTTCAACACATTTTCTCAACAATGACTTTGCCTGCTCATTCTTTTCTGCCTCAATCTGATTTAGAAGCTCGCCTTTTATTCCTGTTTCTGTCCAGTGGACTGATGAAATATGTTTGCATAACTTAGTGATTTCCAGAAGGCACTTTGATGCAGCAACATGAACCTAGGATTGGACACAGTGTGATGGACAGAAAATTGTGTTGAGAAATAAAACCCAAAAGGATATTCTGCGGCAGACTAATCGTTCTTTTGTTGTCCAGTACTCGAATTTGATGCAGCAAAACTAATCTTCTCTATATTAAGTTAGAGCAAAAAACCTATGCCAATTATAGAAATTAATTTTTTCATATTGACAACATTATTAAAAATTTATGATGCTTTCACATGAAAGCATTTGCACATACATGGATGCAACCCATACAGGTAGCGACTGTACCTAAAACGGACTTTTAAGCAAGTTAATGTAACATGGATACATAACCAAAACATAGAGAGAAACTATGTACCTGAGCAATTTTTATTGTAATTACACACTCAATTATTTTGGGTGCCACACCGGTGAGTAGCTGGAATAGCAAAAAGAATTAATCAGATTAGAAACAGCTACTTCTGTTGAATAAATATGCATTTAGCAGTCCAGTCCAGTTACCTCTTGAACAAAAGAAGTTGCACTGGCCTGTAGAATGGCTTCATTGGAGTCCTCCAAAATGCTGTGGAGCCTTAAGCAGAGTTCTTTGATTGAGGGAAATGCCGACACTTTGACTGTAAATTATAGTTTAATTGGTAAAGCTGTTAAGTTTACGAAGCTAGAACAGAGGGAAAAAATATATGCATAGGAATGAAGAATATACCCGTCCATGTTAAACCAGGTGACAAGCAAAGTAACAAGACGTGCATCAAGTTCTTTTTATGCTCAAGAACATCATTGACATGAGCCACGTGGACACAAGATGTTATGCAATTCATCACCTTGTCGAGTGGAACAGAAACATCTTCAATATCATCAGATTTTACATACAAGACAGTGTAATAGTCATTAGGGACGAAGCCAGAAAATAATCTTACGGGGGTGAGGTGTTATTTGAAATGTGTATGCTAAAAATGAATTTCTTGATTTGTAATTTATAAATAAAATTAAGATTTAAATAGACAAAAACTGAAATTTTAAAGACCTTAAATGTAAAAAAACTTGTTAAAATTTATGTGTATTTAAATTTCAATATGAAACACAACTTCTATTGTAAAATATTACTTGATATGATCAAGATAAGAAAACTAAATGTTCTAAAAGAATTGACAATATCAATTTCAAGTCAATTTTATTTTATTATTTTATACAAATAATCACTAACTATGCATATATTGCAATGACAAACATATTAAATAAATAAAAATATTTTATTAAATTTATTTTACGTGTCAAGTGGTTAGTAATTTATTATAAAATCTATAAAAAAAAAAAAAGTTATAACACACGAATTTTATTTTTTTCAAAAATGGTTTATTTAATTTTTAAAAAAAGTATAGGACCTATTTAATTTTTTTTCAAAAGTCTAGGGGGGAGTGCCCCCGTTGTACCCCCGGGTTTGTCCCTGATATTCATTGAAGAAGTGAGGGAAACATGAAAATTAGTGGTTTTCAATAAGTGTAAAAAATAATAAAATCATCAAGTGGCCTAATAAGCTGTAGATGGCTTATTTTGGCCACATTTTTGCTCAAACATAGTCTTTGCTCCAGAAATTAACGCAAACAGAAATTCAAAGTGTTGGCTTTGAATCAAGCCACCAACTTGCAGGCAAAAACCTGAACAAACAAGTAGAAAAGCAAAAGGATGACATGGAGTCATCCATCGATTCAACAAGTATCCAAAATAAAGTTCAAACATCATAAAATAACTATTATGCTTGGCATATGGCCACAAACATAAAATAAAAGCTGTTTTTAGAAGGCTAAGCTAAAGGAAGTCTCTCCATTCTTTCCATTCAAGTTGCATGGCAGTGAGTTCCTTGGTAATTCCTTGATTTTTCTTCGCAAGAGCTTCAGCCACTACTCTTTTTGGCTCCAATTTCTTCAGTTGGCTGTGAAGTCCATCAAGAAGTTGCTTCCTCCTAGTGTTCATGTCTGCCAATGCCTTTTGCTTGCTAGAAATCCGGGTTTTAAGCTCTGACATTTGAACTTCCAGCTATGCCAATTCTTCCTCAAGTTTTTGGTGTTCCTCATGTTGCGTGTTAATTTCTTCCTTGACTTTCTCATATTCTTCCTTTTGTTTTCAAAGAGGTGGAAAGATGTCCCCCAAGCCTTTTTTTTGCAGCAATAGTAGCTTTGGTGGCCTTCTCAAGATTTCTGGCTAATATGCTGGCAGAAATCAAAATTTCTTTGATCTCAACATCTTGGTAGGAAGCCATCGGGTTCCCTTCTATCAACGTACTAAAGTGGCCACTTGGATTTCTTCTACAGTTGGAGGCAAAGCCACTGTTTCTTCTTCAAATGCATTTTCCCCTTCTTGACCAAAAAGCTAGAAAACAAGTTCATCCTTCCAAATACATCTCGTTCAAGGTCATTAATATCCTCTACAGTGGACTCAATCACCTACAAAATGAATTTTGCTGATTAAAAAGATTGAGATAGAAGAGCAGGAGCCAGAGAGGAAGATATACCTTGTCAACTGTAGAAGATTTAGCCTCAACAAATGTGCTTGAATCTCCAGGAGAAGTTTGTTTAAGATCAACTATTTCATTAGCGTCCACTGTTTTGAAATTCTTTTTAGCCAAACGCATTGAGAATCTTTTTCCCTTAACCCTTTACGGAGAAGGATCTTAACCCTTTACGGAGAAAGATCTGCATGTGAAGAAGAGGAATCTGTTCCTTTCTTTTTTTTCCTTTTTATTCCCTTAGAAACACAAGAGAGTCATCAGATCCCTCAGATTTGGAAGTTTCTGCTTCTCTCATGGAGGCCGAGGGAATGAAGATTGATAACCTCTTGGTAGCTTTTGACTTGGCAGAAATTTGCCATGTACAAACAAGAAATGAAACATTTAAAAAACTCTATAAACAGAAATTTAAATGTAGATAGAAGAAGAAAGCTACCTTTTGATCTCGTTGTTACTGTTGAAGCTGCAAGAGAGGTTGCTTTCCTTTTGATGGTACTTTTCCTACTGGATGGTGGTTTCTTGGCTGCAACTTTTTCTCTTTCAATTGCAATTGTTTCTATTTCTATCTCCTCTTCAAATTGTTCATCCACAGGGGTCAAGTAAGATAGAATTTCTTTAGTTCTGAGGAAAGAAGACCGCTTGAGACCCTTTGGAGGTGGAGAAGCCATGGACAACGAAGAATGTGTAGCAATATGGCATGCAACTGGAGGCTTGGATTGTTAAGTGGAAAATCCTACATCAAGTATAAAAATAAGAAGCTTGTGGATTAAATACAAGGAAGGCCACTCCACCTATAGTCAATTGGTTTTAGGTTGGATGCAAGCCCTGTATTAAGCCCACATGCACGATTTTCACATGATATCAGAACGCAAAGTCTGCCTTGAGAAGCTCATTGTTAGCCCACCTGATAGGACTTGAAGTTGATATCGGGCTTACATTTAAAAGGGCATGTTAAACCACTTGACAAGACCCAACATTCAAAGCGGGCTTACACAGTTACACGTGAGGGGGCATGCTAAGTGGGAAAATTAGACATTGAGTATACAAGTAAGAAACTTGTGGGTTAAATACAAGGAAGACCACTTAACCTATTGCCACTTGGTGTTAGGTTGGATGCAAGCCTTGTGTTGAGTCCACATGCACAATTTTTACATGGTATCAAAACCCAAATTCTATCCTAGGAAGCCCATTGTTAACCCACTTGACAGGACCCCAAATTAAAGTTGATAGGCTACTCCACCTATAACCAATTGGTTTTAGGTTGGATGTAGTCTTGTGTTGAGCCCATATGCACAATTTTCACATGCTATCAGAGCCCAGATTCTGTCATGGGGAAGCCTATTGTTAATCCACCTGACAAGACCCGAAGTTGAAGGTACCGAAGCTATATTTAGGGGGGTGTATTAACCCACGTGACAAGACTTGACATTCATAGCGAGCGTGTTAAGTGGGAAAATCCCACATCGAGTATAAAAATAAGAAGTTCGTGGGTTAAATACAAGGAAAGCCACTTCACATATTGCCAATTGGTTTTAGGTTGGATGCAAATCTTGTGTTGAGCTCATATGCACAATTCATGCACAATTTTCACATGGTATCAAAGCCCAAATTCTATTTTGGAAAGCCCGTTGTTAGCCCACCTAACAGGACCCAAAATTGAAGATACCAAGTCTGCATTTAAAAGGACTGTTAACTCACATAAATATGAGGAGGGCTACTCCACCTGTCACGTGAGTTAATAAATTATAAAAGCCCATTGTTAGCATGTGGGCTCAACATAAGACTGCATCCAACCTAAAACCAATTGGTTATAGGTGGAGTAATCCTCCTTATATTTAATCCACATACTTCTTTATCGCCCCCTCACGTGCAAGCCTGCTATGAATGGCGAGTTCTGTCACATAACTTAACATGCCCCCCTACATGCAGGTTTGGTATTAATTTTAACTTTGAGTCCTAGTAGGTGGGCTAACAATGGGCTTCCCAAGATAGAATATGGGCTTTGATACCATGTTAAAATTGTTCATGTAAGCTCAACACAACACTACATCCAACCTAAATCCAATTGGCTATAGGTGGAATAACTCTCTTTATATTTAACCCACATACTTTTTTTGTTTTAGACTCGATGTGGATTTTCCCACTCAACACGATGAGGTTTTGATGAAAGATGATGGGTTTGAATTGGGGGCTTTCTGCCGAGGAAGAAAGGGTGAGACAAAATGGAAAGAGAGTTGGAGGATGCTTTGTCAAAAGGATGGTCACGTGGTAGCCAATGTGGAGCATTTTGGTGACAAAAATAAAATAAAACACTTTCCTTTAATTAATTAATTAAGGTCAAGTTTTTGGATAATGTTTATACCACAATTGTAATTTTAAAATATTGTGACGGTCTTTATAAAAATTGAGTGGTTATTAATTTTTTATAATTTAGTCTAAATTATTTGGTTGTAATTTAGTATAATAGAATTCATTTTATGTTATTATTGACTACTATAGATTATCTTTATTGGTTAAAATAGAGTATAATCTAAATATTTTTAGACTTTATTTATTTAAATTTCATTAGTTAATATTCTATTAAAAATCAATTTTTTATCCTTTGATCATTAATTTCAAAGGAGATTAACTTGCTTAGATGGACAAAGGTGAGGCTAATTTTTATGGATTCTATCTAGTGGATTCTTATTGGATTTTAGCTACATTTTTGCTGTTTTTGGCTAAGCAATAGCCGACAGTGTATAGAGAAAATTGGGGTTGTATTTCAATGTTGATGGAGCAATAGTTCAGATCTGATTTTTTATTAAATGAGAACAATTATAGAGGTTTATAAATTTGAGTTTTTAAAGATATTATTTAGTCATATAGGCTTATTTTTTAATACATACAATTTACTTTTCAAAACTCTTTGTTTTTTAAGTATTTTTTAATTTTGTCTAACCTAGTTATCTCTTAATTTTAGGTCCTTTTTTTTCAGCATTTTTTCTTCAAGATTTTAGCCCAATGCCCATTGATTTCTTAGTTTTAGATTGTTTTTTCAATATCCTTTCTACAAGATTTTAACCCAATAGAAATAGATCAATGCCCTTAGCAGATTTTTGTTTTAGTTGTTTAGTTTTTTGGTAAAATTAGTTTTTGTGATTTTTTTATTATTATCATTTGCTTCTATTAAATTTCTCAATTATTAAACATTTAATTTGATTTTAATTTAAATATATCTGTAATTTCAATCAAATTTTAAATCTTCTACTTTTTTATTGCATTTTCTAAATTTTTGTTAGATTTACGTTTTTTGCTTATACTTTTAGATTCTATTTAACTATGTTTCCTATACTTTATTTAGTTAATTTATAACATTTGTCCTTAACTTATTTCATTACCAATACTTTAATTAATTTTTCTTTGTACTTGTTTACCTTAATTGGAGTCCTTGATGTGCTTCTAAAGAAGTTTAAGCTCATTGTGTAGCACTGTTTTAAAACCCGAATCAAATCGGTTGGTCCGATCAATTGAACCAAAATTGGTTACAAAATCAGTTCGAATCATGACATAAATCTAGTTTGTAATAAGACCCGGTCAAAGTTAGTCAAATTCGATCAAAATCTAGAAAACCCAATCAAATTTTGAAGACCAAGAGCCAAAAAGGAAGATATACCTTGTCAACTCTAGAGGATTTAGCCTCAAAAAATGTGTTTGAATCTCCAGGAGAAGTCTATCTAAGATCAACTATTTCATTAGCACCCACTGTTTTGAAATTCTTTTTAGCCAAACGCATTGAAAATCTTTTTCCCTTAACCCTTTGCGAAGAAGGATCTGCATGTGAAGAAGAGGAATATGTTCCTTTCTTTTTTTCCTTTTTCTTCCCTTAGAAACATAGGAGAGTCATCAGATCCCTTAGATTCAGAAGTTTTTGCTTCTCTCATGGAGGTCGAGGGAATGGAGATTGATAACCTCTTGGTAGCTTTTGGCTTGGCAGAAACTTGCCCTATACAAACAAGAAATGCACCATTTAAAAAACTATATAAACAAAAATTTAAATGCAGATAGAAGAAGAAAATTACCTTTTGATCTCGCTATTACTATTGAAGCTGCATGAGAGGTTGCTTTCCTTTTGCCGGTACTTTTCCTATTGGTTGATGGTTTCTTGGCTGCAACTTTTTCTCTTTCAACCGCAACTGTTTCTATTTCTGTCTCCTTTTTAGATTGTTCATCCACAAGGGTCAAGTAAGACAGAATTGCTTCAGTTCTGAGGAAAGAAGACCGCTCGAGACCCTTTGGAGGTGGAGAAGCCATGGATGACGGAAAATGTGTGGCGATATGGCGTGTGACTGGAGGCTCGGATTCTTAAGTGGGAAAATCCCACATCGAGTATAAAAATAAGAAGCTTGTGGGTTAAATACAAGTAAGGCCACTCCACTTATAGCCAATTAGTTTTAAGTTGGATGCAAGCCCTGTAATGAGCCCACATGCACGATTTTCATATGGTATCAAAACGCAAGTTTTACCCTAAGAAACTCATTGTTAGCCCACTTGACGGTATCCGAAGTTGATACTTGGCCTGCATTTAAGGGACATGTTAAACCATGTGACAGGACTCGACCTTCAAAGCGAGCTTACACGTGATGGAGCATGTTGAGTGGGAAAATCCTACATCGAGTATAAAAGTAAGAAACTTGTAGGTTAAATATAAGGAATGTCACTCTACCTATTACCAATTGGTTTTAGGTTGGATGCAAGTCTTGTGTTGAGCACACATGCACAATTTTCGTGCAAAAATTGTGCATGTGATCCAACCTAAAACCAATTGGCAATAGGTGAAATAATCCTACTTATATTGAACCCACATGCTTCTTTGTCGACCTCTCACGTGCAGGCCCGCTATAAATGGTGGGTTCTGTCACTTGACTTAACACGTCCCCTTACATGCAGGTTTGGTATCAACTTTAACTTCGGGTCTTGATCTTGTCAGTTGGGCTAACAATAAGCTTCTCATGATAGAATCTAGGCTCTAATAATATGTTAAAATGGTACATGTAGGCTCAACACAAGACTGCGTCCAACCTAAAACCAATTGGCTATAGGTAGAGTAGCATTCCTTATATTTAACTCATGTACTTCTTTATTTTAGACTCGATATGGGATTTTCTCACTCAACACAAATGAGGTTCTGATGAAAGATGATGGGTTTGATTGACGGATGAGGTTCTGATGAAAGATGATGGGTTTAAATTGGGGGCTTTTTGTCGAGGAAGAAAGGGTGAGAAAAAATGGAAAGAGAGTTGGAGGATGCTTTGTCAGAAGGATGGTCACGTGGCAGCCAATGTGGAGCATTTCGGTGACAGAAATAAAATAAAACACTTTCCTTTAATTAATTAATTAAGGTCAAGTTTTTGGATAATGTTTACATCACAATTATAATTTTTAAGATAATGTCATGGTCTTTATAAAAATTCAGTGGTTATTAATTTTTTATAATTTATTATAAATTATTTGGTTGTAATTTAGTATAATAGAATTCATTTTATGTTATTATCAACTAATATAGATTGTTTTTATTGGCCAAAAGAGAGTATAATCTAAATATTTTTAGACTTTATTTATTTAAATTTCATTAGTTAATATTCTATTAAAAATCAATTTTTTATCTTTGATCATTAATTTCAAAGGAGATTGACTTGCTCAAATGGACAAAGGTGGGGCTAATTTTTATGGATTCCATCTAGTGGGTTCTTACTGGATTTTAGCTGCATTTTTGCCATTTTTGGCTAACTAATAGCCGTGTACAGAGAAAATTGAGGTTGTATTTCAATGTTGATGGAGCGATAGCTCAGATCTGATTTTTTATTCAATGAGAGCAATTATAGAGGTTTATAAATTTGAGTTTTTAAAGATATTATTTAGTTATACATGCTTGCTTTTTAATACATACAATTTATTTTAACCAAAACTCTTTGTTTTTTAAGTATTTTTTAATTTAGTCTAACTCAGCTACCTTTTAATTTTACGCCCTTTTTTTTCAGCATTTTTTCTTCAAGATTTTAGCCCAATGTCCAGTGAGTTCTTAGTTTTAAACTATTTTTTCAATACCCTTTCTTCAAGATTTTAACCCAATAGAAATAGGTCAATGCCCTTAGCAGATTTTTGTTTTTGTTGATTTAGCTTTCTGGTAAAATTAGTTTTTGTGATTTTTTTTATTATTATGATTCACTTTTATTAAGTTTCTCAATTATTAAACATTTAATTTTGATTTTAATTTAAATATATTTGCAATTTCAATCAAATTTTAAATCTTCTACCTTTCAATTGCATTTTCTAAATTTTCTGTTAGATTTACGTTTTCTGCTTATACTTTTAGATTCTATTTCACTATATTTTCTATACTTTATTTAGTTAATTTAAAACATTTGTCCTTGACTTATTTCATTACCAATACTTTAATTAATTTTTCTTTGTACTTGTTTACCTTAACTAGAGTCCTTGATGTGCTTCTAAAGAAGGTTAAGCTCATTGTGTAGGAATTAATCCCTCATTTTTTGCTAATTGTCTAATTTAGGTGCATTACATTTTAAAGAACATTCTTACAATAGCCCTTTTTACAGGGAAAAATTGAGCGGAGAAAGAGGGTCATCAACAAATCCTTTTCCTATAAAAGTAGGTGGCACACCTTCATCACTATTTCTACTGCCAGGAGTGGCCATTAGGATTTTAGGGGGTAACAATGTGACACATCATAATGTAGATCAACAGTCGAAAAAATATCTCCTGCATATTCCAAGCTTTCAGATCATCAACCAACCAAAAAACAAATTCAAGGAAAATCATAATCCATGTGATGAATATTGAAAGAGGAAAATTGAATAATAAGCATGCACCTCACTAACCTAAGCCTCTTTTCATTTGATTATTATTATTATTATTATTATTATTATTATTTTGGCAATGTTTCTTTTCTTTCAATGAGTTGTGCAAAAGCAAGACACTGAAACCTAAGATACTTGAAAGGATGGGTTAATAATACAGCATTCTACAGTGTGGCTCTCCTCTGTATACAGACTGCTGCATACATTTTTGCCCTTTCTTCAGTGTATGCTTTCATTTCTACTTACTCTGGGAAGTTTTCCTTCCAACAATAGTCTTGAACAGTTCCAGAATCCTGATCAGGTTTCCTGAATATTTGCTTGTTCCAAGTTTCCAAGGATTTCAACACATTTTCTCAACAATGACTTTGCCTGCTCATTCTTTTCAGCCTCAATTTGATTTAGAAGCTCGGCTTTTATTCCTGTTTCTGTCCAGTGGACTGATGAAATATGTTTGCATAACTTGGTGATTTCCAGAAGGCACTCTGATGCAGCAACATGAACCTAGGATTGGACACGATGTGATGGACAGAAAATTGTGTAAGAAATAAAACCCAAAAGGAGATTCTCCAGCAGACTAATCGTTCTTCTGTTGTCCAGTATTCTAATTTGATGCAGCAAAACTAATCTTCTCTATATTAAGTTAGAGCCAAAAACCTATGCCAATTATAGAAATTAATTTTTTCATATTGACAACATTATTAAAAATTTATGACGCTTTCAAATGAAAGCATTTGCACATACATGGATGCAACCCATAGAGATAGAGACTGAACCTAAAATGGACTTTTAAGCAAGTTAACATAACATGGATATATAACCAAAACATAGAGAGAAATTATGTACCTGAGCAATTTTTATTGTAATTATACACTCAATTATTTTGGGTGCCACACCGATGAGCAGCTGGGAATAGCAAAAAGAATTAATCAGATTATAAACAGCTACTTCTGTCGAATAAATATGCATTTAGCAGTCCAGTCCAGTTACCTCTTGAACAAAACAAGTTGCACTGGCCTGTAGAATGGCTTCATTGGAGTCCTCCAAAACGCTGTAGAGCCTCAAGCAGAGCTCTTTGATTGAAGGAAATGCTGACACTTTGACTGTAAATTATAGTTTAATTGGTAAAGCTGCCAAGTTTACGAAACTAAAAGAGAGGGAAAAATATATACACAGGAATGAAGAATATACCCGTCCATGCTAAACCAGGTGACAAGCAAAATAACAAGACATGCATCAAGTTCTTTTTCTGCTCAAGAATATCATTGACACAAGACACATGGATACAAGATGTTATGCAATTCATCACCTTGTCAAGTGGAACAGAAACATCTTTGATATCATCAGATTCTGCATACAAAACTGTGTAATAGTCATTGAAGAAGTGAGGGAAACATGAAAATTAGTGGTTTTCATACAAACCTGCTTTTGTAGTGTCACTTGCCAAAGGTGCTTGACCAGTTTTACTGACAGATGCTGAGTTGCACATGTCCAATAACATTGGAAAAACGTGATTAAAGAACTCTGGATCGCCAAAGGCTTTGATTACCTAAGAACATGTCAAAAATTTCAGTTACCATGGTCAAGATATACAAAGAAACATATTGAATCAAATCTAAAGCTAGACTGAGGATATATTTCAGTTATTGATCATTATTTGCAAATGGGCAGATGCATATACAAATTTAGATGTAGGTGAAACTGTGAAAGAGTTAAATTCCAGGCATTTTACATGACCAGGCTAAAACAGAATTTGTTAGCCATGAGGACTACCAGAATGTCAGCAACAGAAGAACTCTATGAGTGATGTAATAAATGAAATTCAGTAACATGTTCAATGAAATTTATCTGAGAGTTTGTGGTTCTCAAGAGTTCAACAACCTATCCTTGGAGGAAAGAAGAACACATCTTTGCAGGAATCACCATTTGAGGATTTGTTGGGCCAAAAGAATATTTACCTGATCTAGACAGGAGAATGATGCTTCACGAAATTTCTTGACTTTCTTTGTGCATGCAGAAGATACGAGACTTAAAATGGCTATTGGAACACTGTGGTCTTCAGTAGAAATAGCTTTACGGCAGGATGTGCAAAGAGCACCTATTGCAACTAAAAGAGCATCCTTTCCCTGTATATAGAAGCTGTTAGCAGCATGTAAAACTATATAGGTTGAGATGACATTCACAAGTCTCCTACTGATTTCACCTAATCAGAAATCAGTTAATGCATATATAAACAGTGAATAATCACAATGAAGAATTAGACAACCTCCCATATGCGACCAGGTATTTCCTTCATGAGAGCATCCAGGAGAACACGATGATAAGAAGACAATGAATCACCAAGAACTTCACTAAGCTTGCAAATCGCTTGGGCTGACTGGAAATGCAAGTCATAAACAAACAGCATTTGATTAAAAGTCACAAAGGAATAAATGTGCAATATGTGGCTAAAAATGGATTACGAGAGAACAAGCAAGTCTAGAAGTTACCTTCTTTTTACTTGCCCATGAAGATGATGTGATGCTCTCACAAATAAGGGAAACAATTTCTTCCAAATACAACTGCACCGTGACTCGCTCCCCACTTGAGCTTTCTTCCCACAGTTCCTCAAAGACACCAGAAACATGCTTATCATCCTCAAATCTGCACAGAAGTTAACATTCCAAATCCCAAAAAGTGTTAAAACAATTTCATTTGGACATTAGAACGGATAATTATCTTGGAAATTAAAAAAATATCATGTATAATTTCCATAACAGAAAAACTAGCATATTGACAAAATAGTAGCACATGCAACTCATGCAAGAATAATTGTCAAAGAAAAGTTTATCCATACCTTGAAATAAAAATAACTGGAATAATTGCAGCATGATATCCACTTAAAACATCTGAAG
>BPVZ01000007.1:1278952-1293466 GCA_020521535.1 Rubroshorea leprosula
GAAGGTATAGTTAAAAGCTATCCTCATACTATTTACGATGGGACCATACATCTTCTAAGGAAAGCAATAAGCAATTTTAAGTTACGATGTCGCGTCAGGTCTCATGAGCCAATTGTTAGGTGCATTTAATATTTTGACAATAATTAAAGTTCAAGTCATGGCATTGCCATGCCAAAAATTCCCCATCTCCCTATCCCTAAATTATACTTGTTCAAAAAAAAAAAATTTAAGTTACGATGTCAAAATTAATACCTAATTGTAAAAAGACAACTCAAAATAAAAAAGCAATTAAAGAAACCTCAAAGGAAAGTTAACAAAGAAATTATGCATCCAACTAAAATAAGGAGTATACAACAATTAATTTGGTGCATGAACCAAAACATGCAATTATAGCCAATCAAGATGTAGGCTGGTTCTAAAAGGTTCGAGCAGTGAACTGAATTTGTGTGCTTTGAACCTTCGCACGAGGTTTAGCACCTTGTCTCTCCAATTTTCTATCTTACTCCGTAAAACACTCCTAATTATCCTCTACTTCACCTTATAAGGAATATTCTTAAATTTAATTTAATGGGAGTAAGATCCGTAAAACAGAAATATGAGTCGTAATATTTAACTCTATTGATTTCCTAGTACGAGCTTTGTTTTAATATTCTTTTTTCAAAGTGTAGCATTTAATGCTAAGATCATGCTTGTAAAATTCCTTAGTAAAGTCTTCTCTCTAATTTTTTCTTTTTCTTTTTCCTTTCATTCTATAAAGATTTGTTGCTAAGGAAATGTTGAGGTCTACTTTCCCCAACGGACAAAATCCTAGAATAACATATCCCTTGGATGGCTTTTACGAGGGGTTTTATCATATAAATGCTAAGAAAAGATCGCAGGGAGAGAACGAAAGAAATGATGAGAAAGATGCAGGACATCATTGTGTAATCGTGGATTATAAGGTTGATGAACATCCAACGAGACAGCTCATGTTATCCAGCCGAATGGAATATGCCTTAAAAGTTCTACACATAGAAAAAGAGGAGTCAACAGTGAAAGTGATTTATCCTTCCTTTGATAAAACTATGTCTCAATGGCTTTCTGATGCATTGCCGCCTGAGGACATGCAGTGGGGTGAATGGATGAAGACTGAAGTAATGCCAAAGATTCGGTATGCCTTTATATTTGTTTCTTTTGGTTTTATTTTATTGGTATAGTTTTGTTTTTGACTTATTTTGTATATCCAGGGAACTCTGGAAATTATTACATGAAATGAAGGAGAGAAAGATACAGATTTGTAACAAAAGTAACCATGACCCAAACGGTACTGGAAACGAAAGGAATCATGATCCAGACTCTACTGGAGATCACATGCCTTTAATTAGGAAAGAGTCTAAGTTTTTAAAATTAAGAGATGGTGAGTTTGTTTCATCAGAAGAAGTTATGCTTCTGCCTAGGCTTTTAAATTTACAAGAAGGTAGGTTGTTTCTGCATTTTTTTTGTTTTGTTTATTATTAGTATTTTTTAATTTTTAATTTATTTAATTATTAATTCTTTTGCAGGTGACGATCATGATAAGAATTTGCATTATGCATGTCATGTCTTTAATACAGTACTAAGTAAGGATCAAGCCGATGATTTGCCCCCAAAGTTTATATCGGCGTTGAATTTCTGGGATAATGAAATCAGTTCCAGTTCAGAAGAAAAGGACGGAATCACTTCGTAATTGAAAATTTATTTATTTCTTTTTTAATTGAGATTATATGTTTCATTCTCTAAATAATTACTATTTATCTCTCTTTTTCAGATTAAATTATTGGTTATGCAGTAAACATCCAATTCTATATGATCCTGCTGACAAAAAAAACTTTTTGTTATTGATCCACGATGTCATGTTTCGCTCTGGATTAAAGGGTTGGCTGAATGGACAATTTCATTGGATGTGGTTCCTGGATCAAATTAAAAAAATAAAAGGAAAAAACAAAAATGCTTATAAAGGAATCCTTCAGTTCGGAGCTGGACAAAGTGAACATCTTTCTTATTCTGAAGGTTCAGATATTGTAAAGTTTACAAGGAATGCCTTGATGCATTTTGAAGAAAATTATAAGAAAGGCAGCGTAAGTTGTTGTCCTTTTTATTTTATCTTTTATAGGAGGAAATTAAGTTTGTAATTAGAGAGTTTCTTCTAATTATATATGTTCTATCTCACCAATAAGATTTTAGTTAGGTGAGTACTCACTAAAATATTAATTTTAGATTAAGGTGAGAGACTTTAACATTTGCTTAACAAACTGGTTACCACTCATCTATACAAAAAAAAAAAAAACCTGTATTCTTTTTCGTTAATTAAAAAGTCTTAGTAAGCATAAAATTGAAACCACTTCTTTTTTAGATAATGTGACAAGTAATTAAATTGGTTTAGATAAAAGTTTTTCTTTTTTTGACGTTATAACTGTATTACTTATTATAATTCTCTATAATATTTATCTATAGGATGATACCACCTGGCATCCTCTTCTGGATGGTGAGGTTGTGGAGATACTAGATGATGAACTTGATGTCTGCTCTATACATTATGGCATTGCAAGGACAATTATTGCAGAAGATCCACCTGAGAAGTATATGTAAATGCTACTAAAAAATTGCGTGTACGATTTCTATTTTATGATATTTTTTCTAATATGTTAAACTTAATTAGTTCATATCTTTTTCTTACAGGGAAGAGGGTTGGAAGAAGTATCAAGCAAATGAATGGAAAAAATTAAAGTAAATACTGCTCCTTTTATCTTAAAATAATTGTTTTTTTGTTGTAAATAAAAAATTTAAAAACAATTTATACATTTATCTATGTTATACTTAAGAAGAGAAAAAGATAAATAAAAAGTTTTGGTGATAAATGAATAATTAAAATTAAAAATAACTATAGAGTTAAAGTTACAAAAAATTATTTATTTTTCTTTAAAATTAAAAAATTAATTAATTAAAAATAAATTTTATATAAAAAACTACCACTATTTTGGGACACAAGGAGTAGGAACAAATTCATGTATGCTTTTATTTTATGATTTTCTACTATTAAATTGGCTACATGTCCTGCTCTCTTAGGGAGGAGGCACAGGGAGCAAAGGTAATTAGTGAGGCTTATCAACCAGTGCAACCAAAAGTCATGTCAAAAGTCGGGTAAATGCCACTCCAATTCTCTCCAAATAATTGTCATTTTCAATTTGAAATAATTATCATTTTTCCTTTTTTTTGGAAGGATGAAATATTTTTTTTAACTTCACCTTCTTATTATCTTTATTTTAATTATTCACCAAATTATCATATAAATTGTTCTCAAATTTTTAATATATAAAAAAATTTTAAAATAACAATTATTTTAGAATAGAATGCAAAATTATCGTCTAATACTTTTATTTTATGATATCTTTTATAATGTTAAATTGGGTTACATATATCTTTTTCTTACAGGAACAGATCCAATGATTGGATGGAGGCAATAAAATTTATTCAATTTTTATCAATCACTATGTCTTTTGACGAAATAAATGCTAATTTGCTTGTATGCTTTTACCTTACGGCAATGTGATAGAAATAATGTCATATATGATTGTATATTTACGATAATAATATAGTATTAAAGAATTATAATATGATATTAAATAAATAAATGTATATGATATTATTAGTAAATTTTTAAATAAAAAGAATTAATTATATAATATATATCATTTTATAGTCTTACAATTTCACATAATATTTTTGTTTATTTTATGATATTTTTTCTAATGTTAAATTGGGTACATATATCTACTTCTTGCAGGGATGTGTTCAGTTGGGTGGAAGTAGAAGAAATTTATCGAAAACGTCGAATGCAACTTTGGGTGTAAATCCTACAAAAATGCATATATGCTTTTATTTTATGATATTTTTTTCTCATGTTAAATTTGATTACATATATCTTTTTTCTTGCAGGGAGGGGGGCACTACTCGGATGGAGAGGGGCACTTATTGGATTGCGGCAGCAGATATTTTAAAACAATCGAGACTTTGCACGAAAATGTTACTCCTGTTGTTTTAAGATAATTATTATTTCTCAAATTTAAATTTTTTTAAATTAATTATTATTTTTTAAAATAAATAAATATTTCTTCTTATTTTAACCCTATTATTATTTATTTATTTTAATTAATTATCCTATTATAAAAATTCTTACTTTATTTTTTTTAGGATAATATGGGTAAATATATATAATTGGTTCTCAAATCTTTAATTTAGAGAAAAAACAAAAATCAATAGTTGTTATGAAACAAAGGCAATTTTTAGGATAATATGGGTAAATATATATAATTGGTTCTCAAATCTTTAATTTAGAGAAAAAACAAAAATCAATAGTTGTTATGAAACAAAGGCAATATAAAATTGTGTATATGCTTTTATTTTATGATATTTTATCTCATGTTAAATTGAAAACATATACTTTTCTTGCAGGAAGGAGGGTTTGAAGCCTTGTTGGATGGAATTAGAAGCAATTGAAAATAAAAAAATGCAACCACTAGAATTTCACATGTAAATGCTACAAAATTGTGTGTTTACTATTATTTTATAATATTTTTTCCACTGTTAAAAGAATTGAGTACGTATCCTTTTCTTGCAGGAAGGAGAATTCGGTGGTGGTTTGGAAGGAATTAGAAAAAGATAAAATAAAAGCCAATGAAGAACTAAAACTTGACACGTAAATGCTATTAAATTTCGTGCATGCTTTTATTTTATTATTCTATTGTAAAATGAGTACATAAGTCCTTTTTTGTAGGAAGTTGGGTTGGAAGCGAGTGGAAGAAATTATTAAAGCTGATCAACCACCGAGTCTTAAAGTGTAAATACTACAAAATTGCCTTTATGCTATTATTTTTAGGATTTTTTTTTCCTGCTGTTAAATTGAGTACAATTTTTTATTGTAGGAGGAAGGGTCAGGACAAGCCTTATTGGATGGAAGCATTTGAAGCTCATCGACCGGCGGCAGAATTGTTAACGTAAATGATAGAATAAAATTGTGTGAATGTTTTTATTTTATGATTTTTTTACTGTTAAATTGAGTATGCATTTTTTTTCTTGCAGACAGGAGAATTGGTTAAACGCAAGAGCAGAATTAGTAAACTTTTTCAACTCGTTAAAATGTAATGTACTTTTCTCTCCTACATTTTAAGAGTTTTTAATGTTTATGTTTTAGGGACATAACTCATGTCTTAGGTACAGATGTTCATAATGCAATTATTACGTTAATTAGTAATTAAAAATAAAAAAATAATATTAATTACACCATCAATATACCCCTACGTTCTTGCGCCCGCAATCGTTTATTGTGCAATTAATTTTTTTTTTAGTATTTCTAGAAGCAAATTAAAGCTTTTAAAGTATAAAGAGGAGTTTACACAATCTTTTGCACATTGTGTCATATATGTTTTATCTTTGAGGATTGGTCTCAGCATTTATAAGCAGAGCATTTCTTGTTGTTCCTTGGCTATTTTCTGATCTCTATCTTGCATGTATAAATGGTGCAGAGAATATGATTGGATTGTGTCTCACCAAAATGGTAGCATTCCAGTGTTCCCCTGGTGCTCTACATGAAATTGATGTGTCTGATGTTATTAGTGTTAGTTATTGTTAATGATAACATTGATGGATTGTTAATGTTATTATTTGCCAATGTTGCGTGCATTGACTTGGAAGATGGGTATCTGCTTATACATTTGTGAAATGTTTATGTATGTTTGTCTTTTTGTTGTTTATTTTTTTTAAGGTTAATCTTGTAATTGAACACTATAAATTTCTTAACCTCACTTGCATGGTGATGGATTTAACGCTGTTTGGTTAGAAAGGGCTAACTCTATTAAGAAAATTTTATTAAAAAAGTTAATTAAAATGTATTATATGAAAATTGACAAATTTTATAGGTAAATTTTGTTGGATTATTAATTTTTTTATATTTAATAAAAAATTAATATAATAAAAATTAATAAAAAAATTAAGTAGGTTACACATAGGAAAAGCTAACAATTTTTTCCTTTCAGAAAGTTGTGAAAAAAATTAAGGTTAAATATTTTTTGTTGGTCCTTTTTTTATGGAAAAAAAAAAACCCTTTTCAGTTTTTATACCGAAAAGAATTTTCTTTTTTATTTTTAAAGTTTGAAATTTGATTGAAATGACATATTAATTGTTAAAAAAATTTATTTTTATTTGAATTACGTAAAAAATTTATAAAAATTGATGATATGGTTATTTTTTTTATCTAATATAATTTTAAAAATAATTTAATTATATAATTATGATTATAAATATTTTAAAAGGTATTTTGTTCTTAAAAGTACTTAATGTTAATTACTTATTTACCCCTATCTTCCTTCCCGTTCTGTCCTATCCTCTCCTTCCTCTGGTCTTTTTCTTTTTAACCTTTGCCAAATCAGATCTGGAAAGATGAAACCAGGAGCCTTCGCGCTTGGTTCATCGCGAACCCAGCTCCTGGGTTCGTCGCGACGATTAAGCTCTGCGATTGGTGCCAAAGCGAAGAAAGAAATGCAAAGAACAGTAGCAGTTCGAAGCCATTGTCGGCTGGAAGCGGAACGTTGCTGGAATCACAAACAGACCCGAGTATTCCGGCGAAAAAATCAAGCAACAAGATCGCAAAGTGAGCGCCACCGAGAAGCAGGGAAAGAACATCGGCCCTCCGTCTCCCTGCCGCACTACTCGCAGTACAAGCTTCTCAAGGATGTGATGTGCTAGCTGTTTACCTCACTGTTACAGACTTGGGAATTTAGAGAAAAATAAAAAAATAAAAACCTTTTTGTGTGTTCATAGTTAATCAGAACTTAATTAGAATCAGCATCTGTTTACTATAGAAGCCTTCTTTTTTTGATATGTTTTTCAGTAAGGGGATTTCAAACTTGTTCTGTTGGTTTGGTGCGAATCGGTATTGCAGTTTTTTTTGTGCATCGGAATTGATTTTGTTTATGATTCTTTTAGGGCTTAGATCTCTAGGAATTCTCTGCTCACTGCTTGGTTGATGGATGAACCCTTTTTTTTTTTTCTTTCTTTTTTTCGTTTTTTTTACTGGATTAAGTTTCAGGGGCAAATAAGAGATCTTGTGATACATACCCATTTTAGATATATGCTGTGATAAGGTTGTACCTAGGCTAATAGAGGTACGCATGTAAAGTGGCTACAAAAGGCCAGGTCGATGGAACTGGAGGAGCTTTTGATGAATAATGAAAATGGTTCTCCCTCTCGACTTCTCTCTTCCTCTCGATTGTCTTCTTCCTTCCTCCTTCTGCTTCTCTTCTAAATTCTTTCCCAAATCCCTAATTCTTCCTTTCTAACCTCCATTTCTGGTTTGGTTGCTATCATCTTGATTCGATTTAGAACACTTTAGTTTTGAACTTCTGATCTGGATGAATTAGTAATGATTTCGATTTTTAATTTTTTCTTCTCTAATATAACTGGTACCAGAATCTGGGTTCGTCTACGCTGGGTTCGTCGCGATGAACCCAGCGCGAAGGCTCCTGGTTTCATCTTTCCAGATCTGATTTGGCAAAGGTTAAAAAAAAAAAAAGAGGGCCAGAGGAAGGAGAGGATAAAGCAGAAGGGGTAAGAGGACGAGGGTAAATAAGTAATTAAAATTAAGTACTTTTAACCATAAAATAATTTTTAAAATATTTATAATATTTATAATAGTAATTATATAATTAAATGATTTTTAAGATTGTATCAGTAAAAAATTTAATGTTATCAACTTTTAATGTCGGTTTTTTTTTTTTTAACATTTAATCATGGGGTCGGTTCGAGCCATTATCTTAGAAGAAGAGGAAATGAACTTTGCAACAGTGACTAAAGCCATTTGACTCACAAAGTCAAGTTTTTATCAAAATTTTTTTAATATGTCACATCAATTAAAATTTAATAAAGATATTAAAAAGAGGTCTAAATTTAACGAAATATTTAAAAAAGAACTGAATTTCAAATTCTGAAAATTAAAAAAGAAATTTTTTCAATATAACAACTGATTTTTGTATTTAACCAAAAATTTATAAAGAAAAAAGTCTAATGTTTCAGAAAGAGAAAATGGCTTGGATTCCTCAAAAAAAAAAAAAAAAGGGTTGGAAACCACGCAGCCTTTTGTTTGAGGGAGATTTTTTCAATAAGAACTAAAATGGGTTTTTTTTTTCATAATAGGAGGCCCAAAAAAGATATTTAACCAAAAATTTATAAAGAAAAAAGTCTAATGTTTCAAAAAGAGAAAATGGCTTGGAACCCACAGCCTTTAGTTTGAGGGTGTTATTCCCAAACTGTCTTAAGAACTTGGAGCGGATATATAAGACAATTACAAAATTGCAACATTTTTGTATGATTAATTGAAAACATTGAATACATAGAAGACATAACTGGATGTTTTCCTTAGAGTGGCAGTTGAATTAGATGGAAACATCCATTCATTTTGTTGAATTTTCAAGCTGTGCTTCAATTGTAAAAAGACATAATAACTTTAATTTTTGTTGAAGAAATTGAAGAAAGCAACTGGTGGAAACTACCTGATCTTTTAACAGGTGAGATTCATCCACCAATATGAGGTACATTAAAATGGGGCCTTTTTTCAATTTACAACCAAATTGGTTTTTTACAACTAGGAGTTGTTCCAGTGCTTTTGCTTCTTATTGCACGTAGCAAGAACCTGGTTCAAAAGGGGCAACTTGGCCTGGTCCAAATAGTGGAGTAGCAGCAACTCCTCTTTGATTCAATAAACATCTGAAATAAGCCAAACCTTCTAGTAACTTCACTTGCACCCTTGGCAAGCTTGTCATATGGTGTCCATAGTCGCTCTTCATATAAAGGACAGGGGAAAAGGAATTAAAATAGTTTTTTTTTTTTTTGAAAAACAAGGAATTAAAATAGTTAGCCTGGGAAAAATTCACATGCAACAAAATGATTCCAATAAGCCAAACAAACACAAACACACACACTCACACACACACACACCCCTATTCCAGAACTGGTGATCAGACCACTTTTTTAAGCAAATTCTGCTAGCCATGCAACAAGTTGCTTGGTTAGATGTCTGTATCTCTATCGTGGTCTTGATAAGATATCTTCTTTTACCTCTACAAGCCTTAATAAACTAGTTTTTGTTCTCCAGTTACAATATCCTATGTTTGGGTTTTTTTTTTTTTTTTTATTTTTACTATAGAACTATAGATGCTAGAAAAAGAAACCAGTAGTGTAGTGTGTTAAATGTTCTTAACTATAAAACTTCAATGCAAGCTCAATCTATTTTATTGGCTACCAGGCTTAACTCCCAAGACATGAAGCCAAGAGTTAAAGCATAAAAAATCAAAACCATTGATTTGTTAACAATATAGTGCCAGCAATAAGATATTGGGGTAATGGAATCTTAACATAGTAGACAATAAGTACCTGCGGCTGCTGCAGCACATGGCCATATGGTTTGTTCTATATCTACCCATCAATGTGTTCACCCCACATGCATACCTCACCACCAATAACTAACTTCTGTTGCTTGGAGTTTGTAATATTTGTGAGTGGTTCATTCATATAGAATTCCTGCCAGGTGGTGTCCAAGTGGTCCAAGTACCACTTATCCTGGTTGCTCACAATGCACCTTAATCCAGATGCCACCACTTGCTCAGCAACTCCACCACCGAGCCTGATTAAAATCAAAGCACAACTAGAAATCTCAGGAGAGGCATTATCTGAGCAATGTATGGGCACTACATTTCTACCCCATCCGACAATTGAATCCAAAGCAAAGTTTGCATATTGAGTAGAAAATTATAAGTTGTACTTGCTTTGGAAATATTTACCAGTGAAAATTTCCCAACTATGCAAAACCAAAAACAATATAACTATGAAGGTTTCAAATGATAGTTACTAGAATTTACCTCCTGGGCAGTGTGGGCAGTGGTCAATTAAGAACCCTTTCCTTGTACTATCTCATCAGAGGAAAAGAGTACAATAGCTCATAAAACAAGATGCTTAGAGAAATCTATCATAAAGTTGAATTCCATTTCTACCACCACCAAAATCAATTAGATATAGAGTGTTATAAGACTCTTCATCCTTAAGCCACAATTTTATGCCCTTACAAACTGGGAAAAAGGGAATTTTGGTAGAACAGTAGAACAGTATAGCTTCAAATTGAAGTTGTCATTATTTTTCTTAATTTATGAGCAAAAAGTTAAAATTGCCAAGGCAATAAACAACGAAGATAGTTGAATTGAAGTCAAAATTATGTTTCTTAATTTATTGACTTTTAGGCATGGAGAAGAGTGTATTAAATTTAAGATGCATCATGACAAGAAATAAGACATGTAGATAGAATCATGTGATACGCAGTCTAGATGGCAGTCAAGAGGAGTATAACATACCAGTTGTGCACCACAATTTTTTGGCTCAATTTATTGCCAAAGTTGTTGAATGTCTCCTCCCTGTTATATTTTATAAGTGATTGATAGAATTACAAATTGAAAATGTAATTTATTTGTGGACATAAAAAGGTTTTATGTAGAAAACAATGTAATTGACTAAATAGTACAAGATGCATACCAGTTAACAATTTCATATCCATGGGACAGAGCTATATTCTGAGCTCTCAAGACAAAGTACTGATAAGCTTGGGATTCATTCATGTGATGCTTCTTTAACCTGGAAATCAGAGTAATCAAGTAAGTAAGAAGCTCTCTTGATGGACAACAAGTGGAATGCTATCTCTTTGGTATCTGAGCTGATAGATTTACTATAGCAGGTATGAAAGCTGATTTTATGCTGAATAAAATGCATTATTATTGAAAGCAACTATCAGAGGTATTCAAACAAAATCATATTGCAATTACAACAGATAGCAAAAACAAAAAAATAAAAAATAAAAAGCCCCAAATGGGAAAGCCATGACAGCAGCAAATCAAGACTAGAGAGAGGGTAGACCAAAACAAAGCAACTGAAAAGAAACAGGACAGACATTTAGTCATGTGACACCAAATACTAAACATTTCGGAAAGAAGTGATAACATAATATGATGCTTTATATATTGGTGGACACCCCTATGATACTATGAAAATGCAATAAAAATAGCAGTACATCAGACAGAGAAGCTTGTTTCTTACACCAGCAAGTCAGATTGTAAAAGTAGCTAGGTAGACTTGCTAATGGTTCCTCTTCCAAGACCAAAAAATTTTTGAAAAGAAAGAAGAGGGGTGTATATAATTATGCAATAGTGATTTAACTTCTAAAAAGTATAGTAGCATTTCGAAACTTAAGGCACATACAAGCAAATGATTTAGAAAAGGGAATGACTAATGAAGGTAGAATTAATATTTCTCATAGTATTTATTGCCATTTGGGTACAAACAATTTCACAGGGCTACACTTGCCATGTTAGATGGAGCTTTGCTTTGGATGGTGTGGTTCACAAGTGTACCCAGGCCAAAGGCCCAGATACCCATGTTATCCAAAAAAAAAAAATATTTCCTGCAGAACAAATACAAAATCACTTTTAAGGAACCTTATTATTACACTTTCTCTAAACCTTGTTGAGATTATTAATTACCATCTTGGTGAATAAATGTATGAGTAAGGTTTTACTATTTAGGCATTTTAAGAGGGAGAAATGTAG
This sequence comes from Rubroshorea leprosula, assembly GCA_020521535.1. NCBI lineage: Eukaryota > Viridiplantae > Streptophyta > Magnoliopsida > Malvales > Dipterocarpaceae > Rubroshorea > Rubroshorea leprosula. The sequence continues at coordinate 1,290,610 of BPVZ01000007.1, forward strand.
GTTTTTAGGGAAGTTGGCATTGGTTTTTCAAATTTTAGGGAAACTGTAATTATAGACCATACTGGGGAGGATTTTGTAATTTACATTCTGGTTGGAAGGAGTGATTATTCATTGGTCAAACTATAAAAATAATGCAAAATTGAGAAACATCCTTAAGAAGTTAGGATTAGTTACCCCCTAATATTGATAATTTACTACTAAATTAAGGCATGAGTAAGGAATATGAATTAAAACATCCACTAAATATTATGTATTCCTTATTTCTCACCTAATCTCAATAAGAATTATAAATATTTAGGCTTATTGTAGTTTCTTAACTATGTTTTGTTTTTATTGTTTAACCAAGGAATATGAACACCCTCTAACCAAATGTGCCCTTTATGTTTAACTCAGATAGTGTAGGACTTTTGTAAAGATCCTAATGTTCTTACCACTTGCTTATGCATGGAGTATCAGTCCAGCAACCTGAAATTAATAGTGAATTCAAGTGTTAATGAATTATTGGTTTAAAATATTATATTGTATTGACATTGTATATAAGTTTAGGAAAACCCTCAAAGACACTTTCATTTCTATGAGATGAAGAAAATATCAAATAAACTTTAGTTGAGACAAAAATGGGAAACAAAAAGAATATCTATGGTTTGTTTTTCTTATCAGTAGAATATCTGATTTTAATGAACATTGGTAGAGAATGTACATATACTTCAATAAACTATTCTTTAGTTCCCAAAGTGTGTCTTGATTGATAAAAGGTTAGACTTCAAATTCAAGATCTCAAATTTGAAACTTGAGGTAAATTGGGAGGGATTTGTGAAAGGAGAAGACTACAACTATTCTATACCTTGTTCTATAGTCCACTCATCAAATATACCAAAAAAATAAACCAATCTCTAGCATCAAATGTCAATTATAGCAGCATAAACCATAATCATGACAAAATATTACTACATCAGTGAGACTGTAAGAGCATTAGAAAGTATATTGAACTAATTTTAAGGGTATTACAAGGCACATTGAACTTACTAGTATTAACTTTGTCACCTCCCAAATGAATGAACTTAAATTTAAAGATCTTACTGAAATCTATAAAAAGAAATATCAAAAACATTAATTTAATTTCATTTTTGTAGATTTTATTAAGAAAACATACTTATTGGAAGGAGGTAATATAACCCAATGCGGAGTCAGTCATTTATGTTTTTATGCCACTGAGATCACCTGAAAGAATTCCATTTATCACTTGAAAAGTGAATTCATTATTGACATCAAGTGGCTGCTGACAATCATTTGATGGCCATAAAGCAGGATAGCCGACCCCCCTAAAGAATAAAAAACACAAGTTCACAATCTATTGAATGATGGAAAAAATCTCTAATTTTAGTTACTATCACCACTGATGGACAGATCATCTTGAGGAGTGCAAGTGAAAAATACCAAGGAACAACAACCATGAACAAAAGTAAAATAATATTTTCTCTAGAATTGAACAGTTCCATCTACCATATAGAATATGTTGTTGCTTTGTTAAAGGAAGTCTATGCACCAACAGTAAAATTTAATACTGCTTTAAGACTAGAAAAATCAGTACCACCAGGAGAGTGCATGCCCAGGGACATCAATTTCAGCCATTATGTTAATCCCTTGTTTTTGGGCATAACCGCAACAGTTGTTAACCACCATATCAGGAACAAAAGATGTATGAGGACAATAAGTATTCTTTCAGTGCAACCAAGTGGCAAAAGCACTTGCCTCACAATTTCAGCAATGTCAGCCATTGTATATCGTTCTGAAGCAGCATTCCACAGCTTTGGATATGAAGGTATCCTCCAATGGGAAGGATTGGGTATCTACAATGTGCCAGTGCAATACGTTCTGTGTGAAAGCAAGCAGAAAATATTATTGCATATAGGTGTACAATGATGTCAGAATACACTTGCAACTGCAAGTAAAATATGAGGAATTTTAACAATACTTGGATTAAAAAAAATTGACTGGTTGGATAACATCAACAACAGCTAAGAAGGCTAGTAGCAAGCTAAATGTTAACAAAATTAAAATATAATATAATTTAATATAAAATTTTATATAAAATTAATTATAAATTTTATGATTAATAAATTTTAATTTATATCTTATAAAGAGATAAATTTAAAATTAAAAAATCACATCAAACTTAAAAGTAATCTGCCAATAACTCAGCACCATAATTGTACTACCACGTGTTATAGAGTGAAGGATGCATAATGCGCAATTCCTTCCGCAACTGGCAAGCGGTACAGAGAGAGGGAGAATATAATTAATGTATTATATTTTTTTTTTTTTTGGTTTTTCGCTCGATATTTGGGGCTTTGCCTCGATTAATCTGGATTTGATCTGCATCGCGCATCTAGAAATGGTGGGTAAGTCTCTCAGCAGGAGCTGCTGCATACACAAGGTCTCAAACTCGAAATCTTACTTAAGCTGGAACAAGTCGCTTACCACTTGATCCAATCCCTTCTTGGTATAATTAATATATTATATGCTTTCCACGGAAAGTAACTATAATGATGACAAACTTTTAATCGTTTTACTACTTTTTTTGAATTCCGAATTTTAAGAAAAGACGCGATGTGAAATGACAAATCACTAATTTTTCTACAGATGAGAGCTTATTTGTCCATTTGTCCACCACACAGCACAGGTATCCACTTCCTATATAAAAATCACTAATTTTTGTCTGATGAAAATGACAAATCAGCCCCGTGATTGTTTTGGTTTCTAAACAAAAGAGCTTAAGGGTCCACAGACTTTTTAAAGGTTTCTTTTTTTAAAATTTATTTTATTTATATATTATATAATTTAAATATAAAATTTT
>BPVZ01000007.1:1295286-1310467 GCA_020521535.1 Rubroshorea leprosula
AAGGTCATGACACTTGTAGGTTCGAGTACCTGCAAAAGATAAGAAGAAAGGAATTAACCTGCGCTATGTTAACTAAAGGGCTGTTTCAGAGAGGCGGGAAGAAGTAGAAAGGCTTTCCAAGTGCAAGACGTATGAATCCAACAAGAGCGGTGACAGTGCCCATGAAGAAACCCCAGTACCAGGCTTTATTCATGCTAACCCAAACAATTATTGTGACGCCAAAGATTGCTCCAAAAGTTGTGCTTAGAATGTACCAATTGAAATACCTAGCAAGCTTCTGTTTTTCTTTTTGATCCTTCTCATCAAACTGGTCTGCCCCCGAGTGCTGGAAGAGCTCCTTTAACCTCACCAGCACCTAATGCTAACAGGCAAAGGGATCCGTGGAACATGGTTGCCACACCACCTTGGACACAGCCTGATTCGCAAAGAGGATCAGGCTGTAGGTCTTTGAAACGAGCTTGGATAGTAAGCAATGACAAAGCCTGCAAAGGAATTGAAATGGATATGACAATTAAGGGGTAAGCATTATCAGAAGTTGCTTTCAACAGAAGTGCCGAAATAACTTTACCACTACTACTATTGATCCAAATATCCAACATGTGTAGAGCCTGTTCAAGAAAGTGTCTGAAATAAAGCCTCCTAATAAAGTCAGCAAGCAGGCTGAACCCAAGTAGTTTGTGAGGGTGTTTGAAGAGGTGGGGTAATCAAGCTTCATCACCAAGTTGAAATACAGAACCATGCTAGCTAAGTTAGCCACGAAGCCCATATTCTCAAAGGCTCCCAACACTACAAAATCAGAACATTTAGTACAAACGAATGCTTTTTACATACCAAAAACATTTAGCACTGACATCATTAGCTAATCTTTAGTTGCAAGCATCATTTAAAAGCTTTAGTTTCTTACCAAAAACAAACGTGCAAGCCCGGAATCCACCTTTTTTCTTGTTCCCTTCTGAGTTCTTTAAGTACTGCACTTTAGAATATCAGAAACAATAAGCAGATAATCATATGACTGTTGTTGCAGAATGTGCTGAAGTAGGCAAGTATCATAATTAGGACTTACCATTCTCAAGGCTTGAGAGTTGAGATCAGCTCAGCAACTTCCAGTTGCCAGTAGTGAAATCGATTATGTTGCCTTGAGCACCTTATGGTAAGGCACCAGCAGCTATTTATGGTAAGTGTTAAAATTTCTAGGAGAAACAGCGTGTTTTTTATTCTGTAATAGAATGTGGCCTTTCTTTCCATAATGTGTTTATGCGGAATCTTAGGCCTTTCCATTAATTTCTCTTCAGGCTGTCATATAGTGATTCCGGTTTTTGACTATCTTCCACTTCTACACTTTGGCTTTTTATATGTACAATAATTGGCATCTCTTCCCAGGATACTTCGTAGAGCCCTCGAGGGAGAATTCGCAAGTTCAGAAATTTCAAACCCTTACTAATTGCTAATACTATATCACGTATGATGACAATCAGACTGGTAATTAACATAAGAAAATAAGGGACAACGGGGAAAATAAGGGGCATTATAATGCTACTTCATTATCAGAAAGTGAATGAAACCCTGGATAAAGGCTAGAATTCAAACATAAGCAGGATGAAGAAGGAAAAAAAGACTAGTTTTAACATATCTCGAATACAAATATTTAACTACTTAAACCAGAAGGAAAATATGCAATTTTCCACTTCCACTAAGCAATGGATGGCCAACCCAAAAGATGCTAAATTTCTCCTCCCTCTCTAGAGCAGCAGGATATTGAAGGCTTTTATTTTTGTCTCTTACATGTCATCTTACATGTCATCGGCCACACCTTCCTCCTCATCCTCATATTCATACTCCTCATCAGCAGTTGCATCCTGGTACTGTTGATATTCAGATACAAGATCATTCATGTTGCTTTCAGCTTCAGTGAATTCCATTTCATCCATTCCTTCCCCAGTGTACCAGTGCAAGAAAGCTTTTCTTCTGAACATGGCAGTGAATTGCTCACTAACACGCCTGAACATCTCCTGGATGGAGGTTGAGTTACCAATGAAGGTTGAAGCCATGGAGAGACCCCTAGGAGGAATATCACAGACACTGGACTTCACATTGTTTGGAATCCACTCGACAAAGTAGGAAGAGTTCTTGTTCTGGACATTAATCATCTGTTCATCAACCTCTTTGGTACTCATCTTGCCCCTGAACATGGCTGAGGCCGTGAGGTAGCGACCATGTCGTGGATCAGCAGCACACATCATGTTCTTGGCATCCCACATCTGCTGGGTGAGTTCAGGGACAGTCAATGCCCGGTACTGCTGAGAACCACGTGAGGTTAGAGGAGCAAATCCAACCATAAAGAAGTGCAGACGGGGGAAGGGAATTAGATTCACTGCAAGTTTACGGAGGTCAGAGTTAAGCTGCCCAGGGAACCTAAGGCAGCAAGTAACACCACTCATGGTTGCAGAGATCAGATGATTCAGATCACCAACTGTCACAAATAACAAATGAGAGTTACACAGAAGCAATGAAACATTTAAGATATATGATCTATAACAGTTCATAGGTAATTACTAGAAAACTCATTTATGCAAGAAAAAACAGAATACCCTGATCTACCATCCCTTATCAAATCAAATCGATAGGCAATTATATAAGCAAAAGATGTTAATACTTACAGCTGGGGGTGGTTAGCTTTAGAGTACGGAAGCAGATATCATACAAGGCCTCATTATCCAGGACCATGCATTCATCAGCATTCTCAACAAGCTGATGGACAGAAAGGGTGGCATTATAAGGCTCAACCACTGTGTCTGAAACCTTTGGCGATGGGAAGACAGAGAAGGTAAGCATCATCCTGTCAGGGTATTCTTCCCTGATCTTAGAAATCAGCAAAGTTCCCATCCCAGAACCCGTTCCTCCACCAAGAGAGTGGCAAACCTGAAAACCTGCCAAGAGAAACACACTTTTAGATCAAAAGCAACAAAAGAAAGAAAGGAATAAGCCACCAAACCAAAGTCACAATGAAAAATAATCATTTCTTTAGCAACTTAATATCACCGACCAACAAGATCTAACGAACAAGATTCATATTAACTCAAAAACTTAGAAAACGATCATAAAACAAGATATATATTGACATACAGCAATGTCACCTCACAATCAAGTCCAATAAGTTTTCTAGACCAAATTTAAAGACAGAAATCATACCTTGGAGACAATCACAGTTCTCAGCCTCCTTTCTCACAACATCCAGAACAGCATCAATGAGTTCAGCACCCTCAGTGTAATGACCCTTAGCCCAGTTGTTACCCGCACCAGATTGACCAAAAACAAAGTTATCAGGCCTGAAGATCTGACCATATGGACCAGTCCTGACACTGTCCATGGTACCTGGCTCCAGATCCATAAGCACCGCGCGTGGCACAAATCTCCCACAAGAAGCCTCGTTGTAATAGACATTCACACGCTCCAGTTGCAGATCAGAGTTTCCAGTGTATCGTCCAGTTGGATCGATACCGTGCTCATCACATACCACTTCCCAGAACTTAGAACCGATCTGGTTCCCACATTGTCCACCCTGAACGTGAAGGATTTCTCTCATTATTTAACAAAAATCTGCAGAAACCAGGCAACAAGCGTACGAATTAGCTACAGATCTGAGAAAAAAGTACAAAATGAGTTAGATGTACTACATTATATCACAGGAAAAAAAAAAAAACTAAATACATAACAGATTCTCTTCCATTTTCTCGGAAACCAAACAAGGTAAAATTAAAACGCGACAAACCCATAAAATCCAAAACAAATAAAAAATACAGTAACAGCAAGTTTGAAATGGCTCCGATCGAGCCAGTTTGGCTTCGAAAAAAATGCAGAATAAGTAAAAGAAAAATCACCTACGCAGAAAACAACTAAAATAAGTACTAAAAAACCAGAAAGATCAAAAAGAGCAGGACAGCATTTCCTCAGATTTTCCACGAGCTTTCTCGGCAACCAAACAGAAATCAAAGATGAGCACCGGAAACTTACAGAAGAAGAGAATGCTAGGCTTCCGGCGACCGAGCGCGGCGTGACTAGATCGGAGGCCGAGAGGATAAGAAAACAGGACAAGATCTGATGTGGGGAAATGAGGGTATATAAAGTGGGGAGGGGAAAGGGCTAGGCTGGCTGTTTAATCGGACGGCTATTATTGTTTCCCTCCTTTTCTAATATTATGTCCATCAAAACCGTTGGATTTGTTGCACTTGAACGGTGTGGATTCGTCGGTGCCGATGTTTTGTTTTTTCGAAATACGGAGATTCTGTTTCACCAAAATAGCCTCACTGGAAATGACTTATTTACCCGTATTGTACGCAGTTTTGCCGTTTTTCCCTTCTGTTTTTTCATGGTAGGTAAGGGTAAAACCGAATTTTTATTTTGTAAAGAACAAGACAAGGAGGGAAATAGTAATTTTAGAAAATCAAACTACGGGAGGGAAATTTTACATAATTTTTATTTTGAAACAAATTTCAAATTTAAAAGAAAAAAAAATAATGGTAAATTTCTTTTGGTCCTTATATATATTTTTCCATAATTTTTATTTGAAAAAATTTCAATGTAATAGAAAAAATTACTAATGAATTTTCCTTTGGCCCTTTTATATACTCTATTTATTTTAAAATAATATTTTTTTAACTTTTTCTCTAAATTAGATTTGGGATAATTCACATATTTATTTATATTATTTTCTGAAAAAAATAAATTTTGATTTTTTAATGATAAAATAATTAATCAATATAAATTAATAATGACAAAATTAAAGCAAGAAAAATATATTTACTTATTTAAAAAATAAAAACATGACAATCAATTTAAAACAAATTTTTTTTATTACAAAAACAATAATTATTCAGACTATAGAGAATGTATTTTTTCTGATTTAATGTTTTCCCTCTTAGTGCAATTTTTCTCCCTTTTTTTTTTCATCTTATAATTTTCCCCTTTTTTAGCATCTTATAATAAATGCAATACTTGTAATACTATATAATAGCAGTAACTATCCATCCGTTCCAAAATTTGATCTTTGTCTTTTCTATAAAAATATAAGTCAAAATAATATATATTTGTTTTCGTTAAAATAAAAAAAAATTATTGTTCTTGAATAAATTTTAAATTAAAAATGTCATTGAGTAAATTTAAAATTTTTCTTATTTAATGTTAATGTAATATAATATTACAAAAAATATTAACCAGTTTTTAGAATTACATAACCTAAATCATCAAATAGAACATAATGTTACTTATGATAGATTCCCCTAATTTTGTGTTTTGTAATCTAGATATTTTTTTAGTAATTAAATTTGTTTAATCTGTGTTTTAAAAATGTAATAAATATACTCTTTATAATCAATTTATCTAAAAATATATATTAATTACATTTTAATTTATAACTTAAAGATACAAGATAAAAATACCCTTAATTTTTAAGGTATCCCTAATCAATTTATATGTTTTTCAATTTTTTTTTCTTGGTTGGACAATAAGAGACAATCATCTCCCATCCCTTATCTTACATGTCATGCAACTCGAATTCTGGACATTTTATTTACAACAATGAGAAGCGATCATCTCACATCCCTTATTCTACATGTCATGCGACTCGAATTCAATACATTTTATTTAAAATAATGAGAAACAATCATCTCTCATCCCTTATCTTACATGTCATGCGACTCAAATTCAAAATATTTTACTTACAACAAAAGAAGATGACCAATGAGTTACTTAGTTTGTTGGCATATGTTTTTCAAAATCAATATTTTTTTATTTGATTAAATATAAACGATTTACTTTTTGTAATCTAAATTATAAAACCCATATTTATTTTCTTTTAAATTAAAGTCATTATAAGCACATCGACTGATCAACTAATTTCTAATATAAAGTCAATGATTTCGACACAGTCCATATACCACAAACCCTTCAACTAACCCTCAATATAATATTTCTACAAAAAAAAAAAAAAAAACCTTCTCAACATATAAAATTCTTTTCTTCTCCCTTTTTTTTTTCTTTTTGATTCTATAAAATTTTATTATTACTTTCATATTAGCAACGTCTTACCTCACAATTTAAATAATTTAATGACTATTTCTCTCATTTAAAAGTAAATAATCACTAAATTTAAGAGATCTTAAATTCAAATCACATGATATGTGAATAAGATGAAATAATAGATAAAAGATAATTGTTTTTCATCATGCAATCAATATAATATATATATATATATATTTGCTACATCTTAGTCAAGCACATGTGTTATCATCATCATGTTACGGATTTACGAGCAACGCTTGTACCAAAAAGCAGCAACGTGAACGGGTCATGGTCACATGTGACCCTCGCCATGTTGTAGATGACAACTAGGGCCGAAGATGATTTTTCATGGTTGCACTATCAGTTGTATATTATAGAAGCCAATTCACTTGAATGGTCACATGGTTTAGTTGAGATGCTTAGGGACCATGATATAGATTCATATTCTAAAAATTGTGTATGCACCTTTTTCTTAATCTAGCCAAAAAAAAAAAGGAAGTAATTTAAGTTTTTGGACCACTTATTTTGTAGCCTTTCTAATGTCTCCTCCATATATATGTTGCATTATAGATCTTGCAATGTGATTGACGATGTGCATGTGGGTATCTTTTTATTGATCTAGATAATAGGATCCAAGGAGAATAAGCCAACAAGGTCCCTAAATGACTTTTTATCATGATATATGTAACATGATAGAAAGATTTCGCACCGAACCCTTCGGGTTAAGTGGCAATAGCCACCCATGGTGCATTTCCCCCTCCCCAGAGCTGGGGTTTGAACCCAGCCCCTTGTAAAATCAATTCAAAAAAAAAAAAATGATAGAAAGATTTCAATATTTAATTAAAAATTATTGTATAATTTACATTGAACTGTACAATATAAATGATTATATGGGGATAAAAATTTTAATATTGGAAATTGTCCCTTCAACCAAACATTTTGGTTTTGTAATTCGCACTGCAAAATAAGGAATAGGCAGGAATTAATACACTTAATTTCTTAAATAGAAAATATAATATTTTTGAAACCATTTCACCAATGGGATCCGTGGCGCAATGGTAGCGCGTCTGACTCCAGATCAGAAGGTTGCGTGTTCGATTCACGTCGGGTTCAATACCCCGATCCTAACTGGATCCTTTCTCTTTTTACCTTCGGTTAACTACCCAATTTGGTCCCTCAAATTTCATTTTTGAACCAAATCAATCCTTAATCTTTAAAAAGTATAAAAAATATCCTCAAACTTCAATTTTTTGTACTAATTTCGTACATCTGTTAACCAAATTGACATGTGACAGGTTAAGTTGTCAGAAAATCAATTTTTTTTTTAAATAATGACATGAAAAAGAAATAAAGTTTTTTTTTTGACAAATTGGCATTTTTTTTTCCACATCAATGAAAAAAATATATATCTTTTTCTTGAAAAATTCTTGTGTATCCTTGGTACCTCAGGCCAATCGAAAAGCACCACTTCAAATCTAATGAAGAAAAGCTGAGGTAGTGGTTTTTGGTTGATCCAAGGTACCACAACAGTGATATCTCAGGGATACACCAAAATTTCTCCTTCTTCCTGTTTCATTTTCTCTTTTCCTTTCTATTCTTTTCCCCTACTTTTGCAAACCTTAACTTTACCCATCCATCAAATACCTAGACATTGTTACCAATACCAACATTATTTTCCTCAAATTCTATTACTCTTGTATAACCAATTCCTAAACTCACCTAATCAAACTCTATTTTTGCACCAAAAAAGAAAAAAAAAGTCACCTAATCAAACACAAATTATATATTAAATGGTAAAAATTCTAACAAGAAACCTAAAAATCCATCATCTTCTCTCTCTTTCTTTTTCATTCTCTCTCCTCCCCATCCTTCTCCTTTCTCAAATTGGATGGAGAATCCACGGGTTCTCCTAGAGAATCCAAATAAACTCACGGGGAGAACCCAAATCTAAGTTCTCTTATTCAATAGATCAAGGTGGAAGGAGAAGGAAGAAAAAAAGGGGAAAGAGAGGAAGAAGAAGAAGACTAAAGCCCTCATTGGGAAGCCACTTGATTTGGAGATGAAGGGGACAATGAGATTTGGAGGTGAAGGGGTCCGAAGAGAGAAAGGTGAGTAAGGAAGAGGAGAAAGTCGTTAAAAAAAAAAGGCCATGGGAGAAAGGAGAAAGAGAAAGAAAGGAAGAAGGAGGGAGGAAGAGAACTACATTGTTGCCATCGTTGTTGTAGCCATCACCATTGCCATCATCATTGACTTTGAAGAAGGAGAACAGTGAATGAGGATAAAGGGTGTGATGGCTTAGGACTTGGGAGAATGAGATTCGTGAGACTTGAATATGCGTTCACATGAGGTGATCTCCACTTTAACCAAAGTTGTGGCCATTGAGCCAAGATGTGGAGATCGTGATGGCTTAGAGGTTGAGATTAGATTTAAGGTCTATAGTGTTTATAAAATGTATATAAAAAGTAGTATAACAGTAAATATTACAGTTTTTTTTTTAATAAATTGTCAAGGGATTGGCTCGAAACCGTTGATGAGGAGGCAGGATGCACTTTAAACTGATAAGTTGACAGTTGATCTGAAAAATCAAGTGTGTAAATATTACATTTACAGATAAATTTTAGTTAAAAAACCATGTAAAAAAGAAAAAAGTGACATTACCATTTTTTTCGCATCATTATTTTTTATAAAAAAAAAGCATCCAATTGTCTAACAATTTAACGTAACTGTTAATTCAGTTAAGGAAGGACTAAGTTGGTCACAAAAATTATTAACCATTTGGTCCAGCATCATTAATTTCTTTCACGTCACCATTGTATTATAATGAATTGCCAGTAATAAATACTCTAAAACCCATTATTAATTATCCATGCACAGCGAGGTGTGATACCTTGCAGTTTAGATAATTAACATCTCATTTAACACAGTTACCTAATTAGTGTTCATGTAATTAAGTTAATATCATTCTAAATAATAACTGCACCAACATAATTAATCCATAGCCATAGTAAGCCGCCATGAACATAAAAGTCTATCATCCACGTGACATGTCCCATGAGAAACTTCATAAAAGTGGGATCAAAAGGAAGGTAAACCTCTAAAAAAATAACATGTAGTTTATATAACTAACATCCACTGCAAATATCCCATTCAACAAAACCCCCTAATTAGTTTTCATGTAATTAAGTTCATATCATTCTAGATAACAGCTGTACCAACATAATCCACAGCTATGATAAGCCAACATAAACATAAAAACCTGCACCATCCATGTGACGTGTCCCAAAAGAAATGACATAAAAGTGTGATCAAGGTAAAGTTAAAACTTTTCATTATCTGGTGAGGACTGCGTGGTGCGACCACCAGAGGATCCAGCAGCAGCAGTAGTTTCTTCTTGCATGCCAAGAGAGTCATGATAAGGCTCTGCAGGAGAGACAATAGGGTCATGTAATACCAAGTTACTAACTCCAGATATACCCCAAAAAAATTAATTAAGACACAGCAAACTCAGTACTAAATTAACTCACTACCTCCACCAGTTGGAGTATAATTCATGGCAACCGAGGCAACATTTGAGGATCCTGCAGGTTAAAGAAAAAGGTTAAACCAATAATATTCCATAATTAGAAGAATGTCAAAAATACTATAATAATGCAGCAAAATATATACATACCCACCAAATTTCCAATGAACGTTCCATGTTCCAGCCAAGAGTCAAAAGCATCCAAATCAAAAAATAACTCACCACCTTCAACAGCTGTGGTTGAATCCATGGCACCTGAGGCAACATTTGAGGATCCTGCAGGTTAAAGAAAAAGTTTAAACAATAATATTCCATAATTAGAAGAATGTCAAAAACACCATAATAATGTAGCAAAATATATATACCCGCCAAATTTCCAGTGAGTGTTTCATGTTCCAGCCAGTCAAAAGCATCAAGTGGTACAACCTTCTGAAATTTCAGAGAAAGTGTTGAAAAGATTCAGGTAAAGAGTAGTAGAAGGAAAACATGAAATAGTCTAAAACTTTTGAAAACATAAACATAAAGTGTGCTTTAGGGGCAGAATCAGGGCCGATTTGTGGGTACGTTGGGCTGTGATGTAATAATATATTATATTAAATCCAAAAAGAAAAGGTGCAAGGTTGGAACTTGGAAGGAAGTAAGGCACAGATAGTCGCACCTTCAAATCTTCCTCAAGCTTCTTTGTTTCTTCCTTGAACTCTTCTTGTTTTTTCCTTTCCCTAAAGGCTTTGAACATGTCAATAATTCCAGGCTCCTCACAAAAGGCCTTGTATTCTTTGTGTTGAAACTGCATTTACAATTCAAACAAAATACATGAGGATTTTGTTAGCAATATAATTCAAGTAAACATCAATCATTCAGAACAATATAGATTCAATCATTAATTTCAAATCATTTTTTGTTCCCACAATTAAACTATTATATCATAAAGAAATAAACTCATACATTATTACAGCACAAATTAATAAAAGATCCTAAACAGTAGAACCTATAGAAAATATTTAAAATAACATACAAGAAAATTGCACCCGTAAGCAGTTTCTAGAGAAAAAGTTAGCAGCAGCCCTAGGCCAGGAGAGTAAGGGAGAATGTGGAAAATCAGCAGTAAGCTCAAGGGCTCATCACCTAGTCATAGGCGCTTCCTTTTTATTATTATTATTATTGTTATTTTTTATCAGCTCATGGGAGCTTCCTTTAAGCTTGTACATCACTACCTCATCCTTCACTTGGCTTGTAATTTTAAAGTAGAGTGGACATATAGGAGAATAATTATGGAGAGACTACTGCACCATAGTGCCGATCCGCATCCTTGAAATGAGATAGACAAACAAAAAGACTTGAAAACCATATATATAAAGAAGAAATGGAGAGACATTTGAAACTCCAAGGCAGTGCATGGAGATTCCCCTCCAAACAGCACTATAGCCAAACACCAACAACATATTCCATATACACATAATCAGGTCATATGCTAAAATGATAGAAAAACCATACTAACATCCCTAAAGTAGCTCCACACCACTTCTTTTATGCTCATCAGCCAAAGACTAACTTAAGAGAAATTGAATGTAAGCTGAATGACAAGCATGTATATTTATATGCTTCTAATGATGATTTATGTCATAAACAGATTATGTTGTGCATGATCTTGTATATATGTAGGTGAGTGTTATTTTTTGGCTTAACATGTTCTGGATCTCCAATGAGAATAGTGGACCTCCATGCAGTAGGGATGTACTTAGGCTAGCTTCATTACTAGAGTGTGAGTACATGCACTCAAGTGGACAGTAGACTCCATAGCCATTTAGTTTATACTTATTGTTTTTGGTGTTTATGTATGCACTCTTTTTATTTATGTCCCATTTATATTAAGACTAATCCTGCATGCTATAGCTAATTATGAAATGCGTGATAAACTATTTTGTTGATGTTCACCATGTCATGTTTAACTTCAGTTTATGCTTAATTTTTTTATGAAATGCTTATGCTAACTGTCATCACTTGGTTTGTACATTGCTAGTTACCTAAATTATGCATAAATGAAATTTGTCATGAGTGTTTCTATTGAAGAGGTTTAACTTTACCTCTTCGTTGTGTTGGAAGGACTGGGTGGTGGGACCACCAGAGTATCCAGCAGCAGCATTAGTTCCTCCTTGCATACCATGAGGGTCATGATGAGGCTCAGTAGGAGAGACAATAGGGGCATTTGTAGGAGCTGCTACAAAAAACCTCTGAATCGCTTCCTCCATCCGCTGCTGCCGCTCTTGCATCTCTGAGCGAAATTGGTCCAGCTTCTTAGAAATAACTACCTCGGTGTAGCACTCAGGAACATAATAAGTATCCTGTGCATATTTTAAGAGACATTTACCACATAGTACGTAAGAATGTGATACTGGAAAAAGTTGAAGCCAACAACATTTGAACACAAAAGAGTCTTGTCACCTATCACTCCATTTACTTCTCAGTTATCACCATTATACCAAATAAGAACAGCCACACACTTTAATTTCTATTAATGCATCATACATATATTTCGATATACTTATGTGTTGCCTTTTTTTTTTTTTAGTACATACTTACGTGTTGCTTTTGTGCAGGGGGGTTAATCCATTTGGGCCCCTCATTCTGTTGTGCCACTTTCCTACTGTTGTGGCCTGGGAGGACAGACTGACATGCAGTCTTGGGAGCATTAGCCATAAGCCCACTAGGTTGAGAACCACCAATTGGGATATGATGTGGAGTATAATTGTCAGTAGTTGCAGGTATTTTGGCCCTTTGGGCTTCAGCCGGTTCTTCCTCTCTCGTCCTCTTTAACCCCCTTGTTGGTGGCTCAAATGGGGTGCCCATTCCTGTTAGTTTCAAAAGAAAAGACTTAGCCCACTACAATTAATTAAGACAGCAACCAACAGGATAGAATTTGACTGAGTTGACCTATTTACTTAAAAATCTTGATTTGCCACTAAGGTGATGGGTTCAAACCACTGTAAAACCAAATTATTAACTCCAAATATGCCCCAAAAAAGTAATTAGAAAAAGTTAAAACAATAATATACCGTAATTAGAAGAATGTCAAAAATACTATAATAATGCAGCAAAATATATCCATACCAGCTACCGAACTTCCTGTCAACATTTCAATGTTTTTGCTTGTTCCATCCTTCTGAAATTTAAGAGAGAGGGAGTTGAATAGATTCAGATAAAGGGCAGGTGAAGGAAAACATACTTTTGAAAACATGCACATAATGATAATGTATGGGTTGGGGGCAGAATCAGGGCCAATTTATGGGTACTTAGGACCGTGATGTGATAAATATATTATATTAATGAAATATTGTTCTGCAGTCGGATGAAAGCGTTGGATGAACCAGGAAGGACCCCAATATTGTTGGATGAGGGGTGGGCCCCCCCCTCCAACTATCCTGTTTGGCAGTCTGGACTGCAAAACAGGGGACTTTTTTATTAAAACCCTAAAAAGAAAAGGTGCATGGTAGGAACTTGGAAGCACCATCCAAACTTCTCCAAGCTGATTTAATACTTCCTTGAACACTTGTTTCCCTTCCTTGAAGGCTTTGAACATGTCATCAATTATGGGCTCCTCACAAAACTCCTTATATTCCTTGAATTGACTCTGTATTTACAATTACAACACAATAGATGAAGATTTTTTAAGAATATAATTCAAGTAAACATCAATCATTCAGAACAAAGTAGATTATATCATTAATATTAAATAGTTGTTTTTTCCTGCATATAAACTATTATACTATAGATAAATAAACCCATCCATCCTTACAACACAAATAAACATATACTAAACAGTAGAACCTATAGAAAATCTCAAACTAACATACAAGAATACTGCACCCATAACAAAACATAGAGCAGTTTCTGGAGAAAAAGTTTGCTGCAGCCTTAGGCATGGAGGGTAAGAGGGACGGTGGAAACTCAGCTGTAAGCTCAAGGGCTCATCATCTAGTCATGGGTACTTCCTTTAAGCCAAACACCAACCACATATTCTCTATATACATACTCAGATCATATGCTAACAAGATAAAAAAGCCATACTGCCATCCTTAAAGTAGCTCCCACACTTCTTTTATAGTCACCAGCCAAAGACTAACTTATAAGAGAAATTGAATGTAAGTCGAATGACATGCATGTACATTTATGATGATTCATGTTATCAAAAGATTGTGTTACACATAATCTTGTATATATATATGTAGGAAATTGCTATGATCTTGTATATTTAATCATCTATGCTTATGCTAACTGTAACAATTAATAAGAACAACAAGACATTAATTTATTTACCGTCCGTTTGGCCCGATACTCTCTATCCTTTTTATTTTTCTCCTTCCTTTTCTTCTTTTCTTCCTCAGACAGTGGCGGTCCCGGCAGACGTCCTTGTGCAACTCGTTCACCCACTAAATTGCCGATGTCTTGAAGAACACGTCGAGCTCTTCCATCTGCTCCCGATCCATTTTTCTGTTTCATTTCGCCTAAAAAAGTTCCGAGAAATTAAAGAACGTTATCACCAGAAAAATAAATCAGGATTCACAGGAAGAAAACATCACAAATCGAAGATTTAACTGGGGGAAAAAAAGAGAGCGTCAAGTTTCCTTTTGAAGGGACGCGAGCGCGACTCTACCCCCCAACGGTCTAATTTTTTTCGCCTTATTTTGACCGTTAGATTTGCACTTTGCAGGCTATCTAACGGTTATGAGCGCCTTTTTTTTTTATTTTGGAATTTTGTAGCCGTTAGGGGTTCGGGCCGCATCCGCACGGCCTGGCAAGGCATTCTAGTGAGAGAGCTCGATCGCAAGACATCTCTCGACCTCGCTCGCACTCCCACTCCCACTGAAGCAGTTTTGACAGTCAAAGCGAACGCCACAGTATTTTACTGTGGTAGCAGTTTATAATAGAACTTAACCTATACAAACAACCTGTTGGTCTTACTGGAAAAAAAATTTTAATTTTTTTAAAATAAAATTTTAAATTTGAGTCTTGTAAATAAAAAAATAAGTGTTTAAAGAGTTTTTTCTTAATAAAATACGATCTGATTTAATTTTAAATTAGTTAAAATTCAATATAATTACCGAACACTATAAAGTTAATACCAAAAAAATATACCTTTAACATATTATTTACCTTCTGTTTCTGTCCTTGCATGGATCGGCCCATGTGAATTACTAGGATCCTTTTCCCCTTCACATGGGTCAGCCAGCCCATGTGACCTTTTCGACCCACTTAAATAAACAATTTTTGTTCATCACTTTTTTTTTTTTTAAGTGTTAAGTAGTTGAAATTATATTGAATTACAGATCCTAATGTCAGAGCCCACCTCCATTGTCTTGCGGTCCGATTCAATTCACACAATAACATTTTGTTTGATAACCTATTCAATATTATTTTATAGTTATAATTGTTTTTTAACTAATTTTTTGGTATTTAACAACCATATAAAGTTTTAATTCATTTGAAAACTAATCGTATTAAATTTAAAAAAAAAATTTATTTAAGACTTATTTTTTTATCCATAAAATTTAAATTTAAAATTTTATTTAAAATTTAACTAATTTTTTGGTATTTAACAACCATATA
>BPVZ01000007.1:1343018-1353149 GCA_020521535.1 Rubroshorea leprosula
AATTATATTATTATAATTAATTTTATTTATTTATTATTATTATTTTTATAAAATTAATAATTTTAATAATAACCAACAGCACTCTAATTTTCACATAGAAACAACCAAATACAAGCTGGTGTGTATCCAGCTTACAAGGAGCAAATTGATGTCTAAAGAAACAATCTGTCACAATTCAGATGATAAAATGATCATAACAGGAAATATGATCTATTCCTACACTACACCAAAGCAGAGCATTTCACCCAAAAGCATCTCCTTTCAGATTCAGTTTAATTCTTCATGATTTGGCAAAAGGCTCTTGGCTGGAGAGAGGAGAGCAACAGCACTGTGATTTGCGCCAGAAAATTTCCGGTACACTGCCTTGAGCTTGCCTTCTGCAGCTGTGGAGTGAAATTTAACCAAAAGCTTTGCACAATCCCTGTGACACACACAGAAAAAGGAAGAGACCAACTTATTATACATGTTGTATATGGGAAATGTAGTTAAATAAAGAAGAGAAGGGGGTGATTACATCAGCTGGTCTTCAGAGTAGCCTGCGTGGAACTTCAAAGTTTCACTCCAAAGAGGTCTTTTGTCAAGTGTGCATCTTGCTGCATAAACTACAGCAGCAGCAAACAGGGAGGGATGGTACAGAACAATGGCCTGGTACTGCATCAGGCCAAGTTCAGCCAAGAAAAACACCAAATTCTCCATCTGCATTAGCACCAGATCAATGAATTTAATATGGTTTTTCTTCTTTTTCATTTTTCTCACTCAGAAACTAGTACTATTAGACTATAGTAATAGTAAATAGTTACTACCTCGCTGTCAGATGGGATTGAGGCTTTGATATATCGTGCCAGGAAGACATACGGGGTAGGAACAGTCAAGTACCATTCCAACTTGTTCAGAATTGCCTTCTCCATTACCAGGACCTGATCTCTCATATAGGCATTGTCTGATATGAAAACAAAGTCATTAACCTGCAAATTTTCAGAAACCAAAGAAAAGGTTAGATCACACATTGCAGCAGAAGACAGCAATTTCAGTTCAATATGATAATGAGCAAAAATTGGTTCACAATAATACCTCAGGAGCCCATATCTCTTCATACTTGCATGCTATGAGCATTGCACCAATGCCAACCAGCTGAAGTTCCCTCCTGGACACAACCTTTTTAGAAAGGAATCGATCCACAATGTTTATGGTGAGATAGAGGGTTTCTGGCATAAGCTCGAATTTGCGATGAACTTCAATCAACCAGTCCACTAGGATCGCCCTCATCTTTGCATTGATTTCAGGCTGTAAATCAATGTAATTCTGTACTCGTTCATCTCCCTGTATCATAAAAACGTACGATGTCAGCAAAAGAAAAGGGTGATCTTCATTGAGTGTAGAAAAATACCCAAAAACATCAGTACCTCCGAATCTTTGTAGAACTTATAGATATCATCTACATATTCAACAACAGCCAAGTGATTCTCAGCATCATCTGCATCAATGTCTGCGATCAATTCCTGTGGCTTATTCGCAATTCCGCAAACAGCCTGCAAGGATTCAAAAAACTCAACTCATAAACAAGCAATTCTAAGGGGGGTGAGATCCCCTGTTTCATCAACTGATTTTCATTTCATCATCTGTCATACCTTGCTTCGAGCAGTGAGAATTGAAGTGATGCTCTTCTTCACTTCCTTCCTCCTCCTGCTAACAGGCATGGTCTTATCTGTTTCATCAGAGCTTATGACGATCACATTCTCCGGTTGTGACGGCTTCTGAACTACCTTCCTCTGAGCTACTGCCGCTGCTGCCACCACTTTTTTCTCCACTCCGCCTCCTTTCCCGATCGCCCCATCTACCTTTCCTTGTCCAACTCGTTCAACCACTAAATTGCCAATATCTTGAAGAACACGTCGAGCTCTTCCATCTGCTCCCAATCCGTTATTCTGTTTCATTTCGCCTAAAAAAATTCCGGATTTTAAAGAACGTTATCACCAGAAAAACAAATCAAGAATCGAAGGAAGAAAACATCACAAATCGGAAGAAAAGAGAAGAAGGAATCAAAAACTCAAAAGAAATCGCTATGAAAGCGCAAAACCTCAAAAGGAAGAAAATCGGAGTTTCAGATTCAAGCCAAATCGGATCTGGCACGTATTCTTGCAAATCGATGAACTGAAAAAGCGAAATCGACAAAAGAAAAACGAAAAGATATATAGAGATGAGATCTGACCTCCGATCTGTTGGCGAGGAACGACAGCTCTCGACGCCATTTCTGGATCTCCTCCTCCTTCTTCTTCTTCTTCTTGTTGAGCCTGGCCAAGGACTCCTCCAATGCTCGCAAACAGTGACGACAAGAACACTTGGAGACGACTACCGCGCCTCTCCGCCTCTCCGTCGCTCGCCGCCACCCTTCTCCTCCGTCTAGTAACACAAATCCCTTCCCCTCCTCTTTCTTTCTCTCTTTTGCGCTGCAAATTCTTGCTCTCTATTTCTTGTTTTGGTATTTTTTTGAATGAAGATTTAATGGGGGAGAAAAAAGAGAGCGTCAAGTTTCCTTTTGAAGGGACGCGACTCCTCCCCTCCCCCTAACGGTCTAATTTTTCTTGCCTTGTTTTGACCGTTGGATTGCAGGCTATCTAACGGCTATGAGCGGTTTATTTTTCTGTTGAAGATTTTGGAATTTTGTAGCCGTTAGGAGTTCGGGCCGCATCCGTATGGCCTGGCAAGGCATTTGAGTGGATCGATTAATGGGCTGGGTTCAGGCCCAATCTTTTCCAACTTCCTTCCTTCCAAGTTCCGAATGGACCTCTTTAAGTTCTAACTCTCTCAGGCTCTTATTAACTCCAAACACCCGAAAATTTACTCTCCCCTTTCCTCTTCTTCTTCATTTTTTTGTTTTTTTGAATATTCAAAGGGGAAAACACTAAAATGTCAATTATTTTTATTTTACTCAAATCATATACTAATATTGTACTTATATATATATATATATATCTAAATGAGAAATATTTTATTTACTGAATTTTTAAAAAATTAAGAGAAAAACATCATAAAAAAAACGTCTTTTCAATAATTTTTTTATTAAAAATATTAAAATAACATATTTTTAAAATATGTATGAGACTCTTTTATTTTTTTGGTAATATTTTTTAAAAATTATATAATTTTAAAATATTTTTTTAATAATTTAGAGACTTAATTGATAAACAACAATCTTTTTTTAAATTTAAGATTATACACTTAAAATTTAAAACTTTCAAAAAAAAAGAATTAAAAAAAAAAGGCAGCTTGTTCTCACTGATTACATCAAATGAGGTAACTTGCTACCAATGAGGGGTTGGATCAAGTGGTAAGCGACTTGTTCCAACTTAAATAAAGTTTCGAGTTCGAGTACTTGCGTATGCAACAACTTTCGTTGGGAGACTCACCTACCATTTCCAGGCGCGTGACCCGGGTCGAGTCCGAATTAATTAGAGTAAAGCCCGAATACCAAGCGGGAAACCGAAAAAAAAAGAAGAGACAACTTGTTACATGGCATCTAAAGAAAAAATAGAGTAAATAATAAATAAAGTGGAGTAATCTGCCTGGTTAGACAGGAAGCATTTCTAGGAGGTTCTCTCTCTAGGCTTTCCCACTTGCTTTCCTGAGGTATTTACCTTCAGGCTGTCATCTTCGGCCCGCCCAGATCTTGGTCGAGTGGATTTATGGTGAGTTTTTACAGACCCAGAACTCTATTTGATGTGGTACCAACCAAGTAGTTGGGTTTGTTGAAGAATTAATTCAGTACCTACTGCTCCCGTTTCAAAAAAAAAAAAAACAAAACAACAATTCTCTACCTACTGCTCTGTATCAGGGAAAAATCTCTACCTACAACTGTGTCAAAAAAACTCTGCATACTGCTCGTTTCGAGGAAAATCTCTACCCACTGCTGTAGAAGAGCCCTGCTTCAACACCCTGTTTTCAACTTCTGACACTCCGGGGGATGGTTAACACACAACTAATACCGGGTGGAGGTGTCTCGAGAACGAGGCAAGACACTCCGGTTCTTCGCCTTGCTAGTAAAAATACAGAGCATGGTGAGCTTCACCGTGTCTCTTTTGCAGGACATCTACTGACAGAAGAAGAAGATATCAGGAGTGGGCTTGTCTATAACATCTTAAAGAGTGCTTGGAGACCGAAGGGAGGATTCGAATTGCATGAACAATCTAAAAATACTTACATTTTTATCCTCTCTGATGAAACAGAAAAAAATCGAATCTTTCGAGAGTCTCCATGGCTTGTAAAAGGATCCCATCTTGTTCTCAAAGATTGGCCGGCTTCACAGCGCTTTGATGAAATTGTATTCTCACACTCAGAATTCTGGGTGCAGGTTCACGGCCTTCCAAAGGGATGCATGACCCTGGAAAATATACAGCTTATTGGATCACTGTTCCCCCGCTTAATCTCTTGGGACCAGTCCACGGTAGGGGGCCTGGAAAGTTTTTTAAGACTTCGAGTTGAAATTGATGTGCATACCCCACTTCTTACAGGTTTCCAATTCCAACAGCAAGGGGATGAAATGTGGACTGCAGAATTTAAATATGAGAAATTAGTTGAATTTTGCTATAGATGTGGGATGCTGGGACACACTACAAAATCATGTGCTGGGTTTCGAGGGAAGGATGATGATGGAAACCTCTCTCAACCCAGACTGCAGTATGGTCCACAGCTGAGAGCAGCAGCTTACTCACCCAAAAAACATTTTGGATCCATCCGGGAAGGAAAAACATCTTTTCAACCACCTCAGGCCAAACAGACACAAGGAACAAAAGACAGCTCAGAGGCTGTAAAATTGGCAATACCTGCAAACTCAGCTGGGCAGAAGCTGGTGGTATGTGACGAAGAGCTCCCAGAGCTAGAGCGTGATGGCCAACAGGAAGCGGAGCGCGTGAATCGACCCCTCCATTCTTTTTTGGGCACAATAGTAAATGAGATGGAGTTTCAGTCATCCAGTGACATGATTACTACCCCTCACACAAGCTCAGAACTTCCATTAATTTCCCCTGTCATCCAACTGCAGACGCCTCCTTCATTAAATGTGACGGTGACCAACTTATTATCTTCTGAGCTGGACAAGCATCTAGACTCTTCACACAAGATGAAGGAGAAACTTGCTGGACAAGATGGGACTCGGGTCAACACAGAATTGGGTTTCTTATTGGCCCAACAAGTAGAAGCCCAACTGTCTTTGGGCAATAATTCCAAGACAGGGAGGAAACGGAAGAATGATACTGGGCCGGAGGGTGAAATATTAAAAAAGACTTGCCTACAACCCAATGAACCAATTGGGCTACAATGCCCTCCAACCCAAATGCAAGCAGCCATAGCAGCGGGCAGGTCTGATTTTTATAAACAAGATAGGAAGGGATTTTTCACAGAGGTGGAAGAATCCATATCAGTTCACCGAGTTCGACGCAGGATCCGACTAAAGGAGTTAGCTCGTCAAATGCAGTCTCAACCGGACTCTCGCGTCGCCTTACTCCCACCGGTTCAATCAACTCAAAGCTCCACTGAAGAACCCCCCTTTATCCAGATGATGTCTAATGCAAGTCACGCTCCAAGTACTTTCTTTATAGAGTCCTCAACTTCTCCATCAATAATAACTGAGCAATATGCAGATGATATGATACAAGGGGCATCGGTGGCTGGCCCTTGGCAGCCACCACATCCTGGATGAAGATTCTCTCATGGAATTGTCAGGGCCTTGGGCAAGCCCTGACGCGAAGGGAGCTCACTGATCTTATCTTTAAACATCGCCCTTGCTTGGTTTTTTTGATGGAGACCAAAAAACACAAGAAATACTTGGAGCGGTTGAGAAGAAAGTATGCATTCTCAAATAGTGTTTATGTTGAACCGCAAGGCTATTCGGGGGGTTTAGCCTTGTGGTGGACAGAGGAAGTTCACATCTCAATTTACTACACTGATAAAAATATGGTTGATGGATGCTGCACCGATGATGATTACTCTAATTCATGGCATTTTTCCTTTATCTATGGGGAGCCGAATGTCCAACTAAGGAGAACAATGTGGAGCAGAATGATGAATTTTAGACGACCTATCTCTATTCCATGGCTAATAATGGGAGATTTAAATCTAGTCGGTGATAGCAGTGAAAAACAGGGCAGAAGACCTCCTTTGGTAATTGATAGAAGATTGCTCGAAGAACTCATCTGTACTTGCTCATTAAGAGAAGTTGGTTATAGAGGATCCAAATACACCTGGGTGAGGGGCAATATTAAGGAACGGTTGGATAGGGCCCTGATAAATGATGAATGGGGCAGGTTATTCCCAAATGCTCAGCTATTCCATGGCACGAGAATCGGCTCAGATCACTGCCCACTTTTACTGAGTTTAAAAGCTATGCCTGTCATAACCAAGAAGCATTTCCGTTATGAACTCAAATGGCAACTCCAAGATGGATATGAAGGAGCTATAACCCGAGGATGGATGACGGACCGGTTTGGCTCTCCACTTTACCGCATGAATGCCAAAATCTCCCATTGTAAAACATATCTAAAGGAATGGAGCAAATCTACCTCAGGACATACCCGCCAAGAGCTGGAACAGTTACAACAAGAACTTGAAGGGTTACAACAAGAGGAACAGTCAGAACTGAACTTATCAAGGCAGAAACTTCTTGTGGATAGAATCCATTCTCTATGGATGCAGGAAGAGGTATACTGGTTTCAGAGAGCTCGGACAAATTGGCTAAAATTTGGAGACAAAAACTCTAAATTTTTCCATACAATTGCCTCTAGGAGGAGGCAAAATAATTACATCTTTCAGCTAAAGGATGATCAGGGACAATTGGTGGAGGGTGCTGAATTACTTACCAACCATGTCTTCTCCTACTTTCAACAGGCATATGCTTCTGGCAACACTGGGAATTACACACAGCTCACAGGACTAATTTCTCCAACTGTTACTGCAGAAATGAATCAAGACTTATGTAGATCAGTATCTGAGGAAGAAATTCGCTCTGCAGTATTCCAATTGGGTGCTTTTAAAGCGCCAGGAGTGGACGGTTTCCCAGGATGTTTCTTTCAACAGCATTGGGACCTTGTGGCCCCAGATATTTGCAATGCTATTCGACATTTCTTTGAACATGGCTTTATGTTACGGGAGCTGAACAAAACCAAAATTGTCCTGATCCCCAAAATCAAGAACCCAGAGGTGATTTCACAATTTAGGCCCATCTCTCTTTGTAATTTCTCTTATAAAATTATTGCAAAAATTTTAGCAAATCGCTTGAAAGGTTACCTTGATCGCCTTATAACTCCTTTTCAGTAAGCTTTTATCCCAGGCCGAGCCATCCATGATAATATTCTGATTGCACATGAAGCTTTCCATGGACTACGGCTGAAGAAATCTGGTAAGCATGGTATTGTGGCTTTGAAATTAGATATCAGGAAAGCTTATGATAGTGTTGATTGGAAGTGCCTTGAAAATATCTTGCGAGCTCATGGATTCTGTGAAAAATGGACCCATATGGTAATGCAATGTGTCTCTACTGTTTCATACACAGTGGGAATTAACAGCAATCAAACTCCCTTCTTTTTCCCACAAAGAGGACTTCGGCAAGGGGATCCTTTATCCCCGTACCTTTATCTCTTTATCGCTGATATTTTGTCTCGCTTATTAATGACAGCGACAACAGAAAAGAAGATTTCTGGCTACAAGATAAGAAAAAGAAGTCCAACAATTAGTCACCTCCTATTCGCTGATGATTCTCTAGTTTTCTGTCGGGCTACATTGGAGGAGGTGAGCCATTTACAAGCTATTCTGCGGCTATACGGGGAAGTTTCTGGCCAAAAGGTCAACTTCACCAAGTCTGCTGCTATTTTTAGCCCTAACACACCGAAGGAAGTTAAGGAATCAATTTGTGCATGTCTTGGAATTCAAATTGAATCTGCCGTTTCCAAGTACCTAGGCCTGCCAACCTCTTGGGGAAGATCCAAAAAAGAGAGCTTGAAATTTATTGTTAACAAAATTCAAACCAAGCTTGCCCACTGGAAAAAAAACATGCTATCTCAAGCAGGCCGGGAAATCCTAATAAAAGCGGTTGCTATGGCCATTCCTTCTTTCATGATGTCCTGTTTTTTGTTTCCTACAGGCGTCTGCAGAGATATCAACCAAATTGTTAGGGACTTTTGGTGGGGACAGCAGTCTGACGAGAGAAGAATGTGTTGGGTGGGCTGGAACCGTCTTACTCAAAGCAAGCATGTCGGAGGGATGGGTTTTAAGGATCTCTATTGTTTCAATCTGGCTATGCTTGCTCGACAGGCTTGGCGAATCTTGCAAAACCCCAATGCCTTGTGGGTCCGGGTTCTAAAAAGCTTATACTTTCCAAATTCCTCCTTTTTTGATGCGAGGAAAGGGAGTCATCCGTCATGGGCATGGTCTAGCATCTTAAAAGGAAGGGACATAGTGCAATTGGGTGCAAGATGGAATGTAGGCAATGGCCAGGACATTTTGATTTATCAAGACAAATGGGTTCCCACCTTACCCGAATTCAAGGTAACATCCTCACAAAGCACTCTTTCAATTTTCTCTCATGTTTGTGAGTTGCTAGATGACTATGGGGATTGGGATGTTAACAAATTAAATACGTGTTTCAGTAGCATGGAACGTCAGGAAATCCTTAAAATCCCCACCGGGCTTTGCTCTGACTCTCTTATATGGCATTATGATAAAAATGGAGAATTTACTGTCAAGAGTGCTTATCTTCTTGCATGTCGTTGGCATCATGAAACTAATATGGATAGCACAAATATGGGCCTATCCTCTGGTGAGTGGAAACATTTGTGGAAATTGAAGGTGCCTCCTAAGGTTAGAGTCTTTCTTTGGAGAGCCATTTTGAATGCTTTACCCTCCATGGATAATTTGGTGAAAAGGGGGATTGTGCAAGAGGCTTTATGTCCTCTCTGTCAGTTAGCTGATGAATCATTAATGCATTTGCTCTTTTATTGCCCTCACGTCGAACCAATTTGGTTTGGTTCAGCCGTGGGTCTTGACCCTAGGCAACTGGGGGTGGGTTGTTTTGTGGAATGGTGGAAGTATATTAAACAGGTGGCTCAACAAATGCACTATCCTTCTTTGCTTGACCATTGTGCTATTGTTTGCTGGCACATTTGGAAGGCAAGAAATGAGAGACATTTTGAGCATGCAGAAATTTCTCCTCATCAGGTTCTTGCTCGAGTTTCTTGTATGCTCCAAGAACTCTTGCCCTCAAACCAAAAAGATCTCTTGAAAACCCCGTCCAGGCTTCGACCAACTAAACAACAGTCCCAGTCGTCATGGTCTAAGCCGCCACACGGCACCCTAAAGATCAATGTTGACGCATCTTTTTCACCAAACACGGGGTTTGCAACCTTGGCCATGGTTGGGCGCAACTCAAATGGGGAGATGTGCTTCGGTAAGACTTGGAACTGTATGGCCTTATCCCCACTTATGGCTGAAACAGCTGCTCTCCTTAAAGCTATACGTTTTGTTGAAGATAGAGGAATTCGCCAAGCCATCTTTGAATCTGACAATCAGGTTTTAATCTCAACTTTGCAGCAATCACTTAGACCTCTACCATGGGAGGCAAAAACCCTTATCATGCATATCCGACATTTATGTGTATGCCACCCTGGATATAGCTTTGTCTTTGTACATCGTAATGGTAATAGGGTAGCAGACTGGATTGCCCACTCATCAAGAACTGGACAATGCCCCTCGTATTGGGCGCATCGTCCCCCTAACATACTACTTAAGCTGCTTTTGGATGATGTAGCTTCTACTTAATGATATAAATCTTTCGTTTTACATCAAAAAAAAAAAAAAAACAAAATACTACTTTGTTTTTAATAATAAAGAATTTTTTAACAGGTATCTTAAATAAAAATATATTTAATGTGCCTCTTAATTATATATATATATATATATTTTATGGAAATCATTAGCTGCTTTGATTGCAAGCTATGAAATACAAATACAAGTTCAGGAACAATCAGCAGCAACCAAAGACATAAGAGAAGGCGTAAACCCTGCGACATCTAAAAAACGTGGATCGCAGATAACTGGCCCGCATCGCCGCGTTATTTCATGGTCACCTTATAAAATAATTTAGAG
>BPVZ01000007.1:1441961-1452261 GCA_020521535.1 Rubroshorea leprosula
TGATGAAATTTTTTTTTTTTTTTTGTTTTAAACATTTTAGTCATGGGACAGTTCGAACCGTTGTCCTTGAAAATGGGGATATAAACTTTACAAAAATGACTAAAACCACTTGACTCACAAAACCAAATTGAACTAATGAAATCTGTTATCTTTTAATTATAGTGAAAATAAAATATTTACATAATTAGTTTTTAATGATTACTTTACATCATTAGGGCATAAACTAAAAACTCTTTTTTGAAACTACATCAGTATTTAAATAAAATACTATGTAATAAATTAAAAGAATTTTTAACTTGTGTTTTAAGATAAGTTAAATATATATTTATCGTATTTTTTAATTAATTTATATTAAAAAATTAAAAATAACTTTAATTTTATTAATTATTTAATTAAAAATGTACGTGTAAAATTAATAATAAAAATAAAATTAACTTTTATTATTATTTTTGTAAAATTTAAATTTTAAAAAAATAATTAATTCATCAATAGCACATGGTAAACAAACTCATAAATTAAATCCAATTCGGGAACGGAATTATGGTCGATCGATTTAGATGTGGACCAGTGATATTCGAGGTTCGAACCGGGGGTCGGGCCCTCCGCTCGAACTCGAAGATCTTATCAAATCATCAAAAGAATATGCTTTCTAGGGTTTTGCTTTGCTTTCCTCGTATCTATATATACTTCTCTCTGAAGCCAGATCTTAGCCAAGCTTTCGCACTTCGCAGACTGACTCTTCCTGCAACTTCGATTCTCTTGGCATCACGTCAATGGCTGTCACCTTCTCCCATCTCCACACCGAGGCAGGCCTCAAGTCACTCGATGAGTACCTCGCCGGAAAGACTTACATCTCTGGGTATTCTCTCTTTTCCTTCGGTTTACAGCAGCAATTACTCTATTTCGAAAATCAAAATTTATTGAAGTGTGCATCTTCACAGGGGTAAGTTGTCCAAGGATGATATAAAAGTCTATGCTGCTGTTTTGGGGAAACCTGGCGATTGCTTCCCCAATGCTAGCAGGTGGTACGAGTCTGTATCTTCACATCTTGCCAAGAGGTACTAATTTCTTCATCCTTTTTTGTTTTCGATGTATTGCCTTGCCCGATAATCAGTACAAGTTTGGAACTTGGTCTCATCCATGTTTTGTTGGTATTCTGATGATGATTGTTGTGGCTCTGAGTCTGTTGTATAATTTACTTTTTTGTAGTTTCCCTGGAAAGGCTGTTGGTGTAAGAATTGGTGGTAAAGGTGCTCCAGCTAAGGTGTGTTCTGGCTCGATTAAAGTTTGTATTTTTACTCTAGTTCTAGTGAATGACTTTAGTTCGTAATTATGCTTTTCAAGTATATTGTGGGTACCTGAGTACCATAGGAAGGAATGTAATTCGGTAATTCTTTGCAAAAAGAGGGTTCATTGCTAAGAAATATGTTGTTTTGGATATTGGAAATTTCTGTTGAGTCCATATCACTTTATGGGGGTGATAATCTGGTTAGTTACTTTTGTTATATGTGGGGTTGGTGAACTGAATCCCTGACATCCAGCTTCTACAAATATGTTTTAAGTACTTAATACTTAGTGGGATTAAGGAAAATCAGGACGTCCAGAAAGACTTAAATATTCTTAATGAATGTTGATGGGTATTTGAACAATTTTAGAGGCAGTCCTACCATTTAAAGGACGTCCTGGATTTCACTTTCTCTAATACTTGTATTATTAATATTTTTGTATAATCTTTATCTTACCTCTTTGGAACTTTCAGGCTGCTGCTGAAGATGACGACGACGACTTGGATCTCTTTGGTGATGAGACAGAGGAGGAAAAGAAGGCGGCTGAGGAGAGGGAAGCTGCTAAAAAGGCATCATCCAAGAAGAAAGAGAGTAAGTCTTCTTCATTTGTAAATAAGATGCAATAAGCATAACATGTTCTTAGTATATTGATTGTTTGGATATGTGGCTATATTGTAAAAAGCTGAATGATTGTTCTTTTCTGATGATTGATCAATTTTATAGGTGGAAAGTCTTCCATCCTTATGGATATTAAACCTTGGGATGATGAGACTGACATGAAGAAGTTGGAAGAAGCTGTCCGGAGTGTTGAAATGCCTGGTCTACTGTGGGGAGCATGTACGGTTTGGTTTAAGCATTCCATCTGTTTAAGCATGTTCCTTGTTCTACCTTTATTTACCTTGTAGTTCTGATGCATGTATTTTATGTCATTTAATCCATGCAGCCAAACTTGCTCCAGTTGGTTATGGCATTAAGAAGCTGCAGATCATGCTTACCATTGTTGATGACCTTGTCTCTGTGGATACTCTCATAGAGGAACACCTCACAGTTGAGCCCTGCAACGAGTTTGTCCAGAGTTGTGACATCGTTGCCTTCAACAAAATATAGAAAGCATTTCTTCTATTGCACTGATCTTAGTGTTAGCCAATTTTGGCATCAATATATCCTCTTTCCTCAAGTTACTTTCCAGTACATTGTTTTTGTTTTGTATTGTTACCATAAGATTATAATCCTAAATCCGAGCATTTTGTGATGTTTTGCTGAACCATTTTATGGTGCAACCTTTTCATTTTGGTATTTTTTTCAAAGAGGGTTTTTGAATGTACCCTTGTTAGTCCTTGAAAACCTTCATCTAATCTTAGTTAAAATCAAGACTTGTGACTTTGATTTAATAGTATGAACATCTGTTCACTTTTATCTAAGTATTTTTAATGCATTTAAGTTGGACTGAAACCTTTATCCCTCTATCTTTTTTCAACTTCAATATGGTCTTTAATTATCTGGAACTTGCTTCAAAATGGATCTGGAACAATTACTGGTGGTAAGTTGAACCTGGGAGCAACTCGATCTCAGGTCTATTTATTCCTACAATATAAAAAAAGAATTTAAATAGTAGTTATTTTGACAGGTTTGAGCTTGGACCAGAGTTTTTCTTGCTCCGGAACTTACGGACTAACCACTAACCAGGCTAGGATACAGGCACCTGTAAGACCTTGTTCTGATTGAACCCAGCGCGCGTTGATCTGGAAGTCTACAGGAGGCTAGTCAGGAAAGGATGTGATACCCCAGCCAAAATGATAATGGAAACGTTTACTGATGCCCGAAGTTCTCAATTAACTCTGACAAAATAACCCATCCTGCACCTCCGACCACAAGAGAAAGGGTAAGCTTTCCTCCTGGAACAAGCTCCGGTAGTTTTATAGAGGATGAAGCACTAGAGTACCGGTCTGACCAAGCCATTGCAGCAGGAAATATTCCAAACAGCACCAATACTGGCATGGAAGTAAATACATCATGTAAATCTGGATAATTAAAAGAAAATCTGAATCTTGAATGAAATTGATTCAGATGAGTACCTCCATATGTCCCTGCAAAATCCAATGCTTTGAAAAATATCTCTGGATCTATTAAAGCTAGTGCCAGTGGAGGAATCAAAGTCAAGAGATAGGGCAGAGGCTTATTCTGACCAGCTGGTAGATTAAGTACTGAATTTTGGAAAATGAGGAAAAAATGGTAAATATTATAAATCAAAGCATAATCTTAAAACCAAGTCTACCATATGTAATTGTTCTGCACAAGATATATGGTTTACAAAGTCTTATTTTGTTCGAGATGCTTTTGAAATAAACTTTGTTTAGTAAAATCCACCGAACACAATGCTTCATTGTCATGGCATATTTATGCTGTTCCAGTGAAATATATGACCTTGGCACTTGACTTGAGACTGAATAACAGGAACCATAAATGCAAAGCTTATGGACTTGTGATGAAATCCTAGATGCTAGACTCATTAACGCTTTAGATGCTACACATGGAGACTGAAAATTGTTGATCTTTGTCTGATGAGGTTTAGGGAAACTTACAATCAGCAAGGAAGTCAGAAAGGCCCAGAACAAAACCAATATAAGATGTCCCGATTGCAAGGAGTGAGAAGACCTCAATTATTGGCTGCAACATCAATTTAGAAAGCAAAAATAGTGTCACTTCAAATAATTTATTACAAATTTACTTAGAAATTTAGGTCAAACATTCACGAAACTGTCCTGAGAACTTACCCCAACAAGTCCATTACTAGAACGTAATTGTTGCAATGGGTCAATCATCGTATCTGAGCTCATCTCAAGATTTGTTATAGATCCTAGAATAACGCCGTTCCAGACAAGAAATAAGCCAAGGGGTATAGCTGTGCCTAGAACAATAGCAGTCCTGCAAAAACCACGTTGATGATTTATGGAGTAAGTTTCAGAAGGCATTGAAATGACAGATTATAAGAAAAGAAAAGATACAATAGGTGCGATGGTCAGATTTGTCACCTTACTTTTGACAGGTTTCCTTCCAGATTGGTACAAAGAACGGGTACTACATTCTGGTCAATGAAGAAATAAAAATTTAGAACTGCTTCAATTTAAAATTACTACAGCTTGGAGATCTTACCTGGTAGACGAATGACAGGGCAATTATGGGTATACTCATAGGAACAGCTTCAAAGTTGGCTTTCAAAAGAGCATCCCATTGCAGGTCTCCACTTGCAACAACCTAAGAAAGAAAACTTGCTGGTATGAACAGAAAATAATTTGCCTATAGAAATTAAAAAACATAATTTTTGGAAACAAGAATGACAGTACATGGTGGGAACTGGAACACCAGACTAGATAACTGGTGTTCTAATGTCACAGTACCCTATGGCATTTAGACATTTATTCTAAAAGTTGCAAATTTTATTCTTGTTTTTTGGAAATAAGTTATGGCTTAAGACAAATATTTACCATTGCGGCCATTCATCATCCTCATCAGATTCAGAAAAAGAATTCTATTTTGGATTGGTGATGCAGTTGAAAGTCCTCATGAGAATGTTGGTTTATATTAGCATCCAAATATATCCAAGATGCTGGAATTTAAATTAAAGGTTAGAGAATTACCACAAGAGCAGCGAAAGATATGATGATTCCAAACACAAGAACCCCATTAACGGCACCAATAAAGCGCTGGCTACAGTTCAAAGTATGGATACAATCAATTTTATCATTTTCATCAACCAATAGCTGAGATAATTCATAAAATGCAGCAATCACTGAAAATAAGAAAGGAGCTCAAGTATTCAACTATAATTTTTTTAGTGTATGTTAATTATACAATGCTACATCCGTATTTGGAATCCATTCTCAAATTTCCAGATGAAGAGAACTACTGTGCAAATATATCGCAAAAAAGAAACAAAAACCCAATAGTGTTTCCCAGTCCACTTGGAATGAGAGTTAAGGAGCAATGCAGACTCCTCAAATCATGTCCCACGTGAACTGATGTAGCATTTGGTAACAAGATATTGATATGACATAATCCAGGATACATTAACAGACTAACATTTCTGCAAGAAAACACCAACCTTCCAAAGTAGCATATGCCTCCAAAGACCAATGAGAACAGTGTTGCACTCTCCCATCTGCAATCAAATGCTGCCCATCAACACCTAAGAAACATGCAAGCAAAACTCCGTTTTGGACATGACGCACAAAAATTGATGAGTTCTCATCAGTAAAATATGTGTATATGGTTTCAGGCTAAGGCACATAACAAAAGTAGAAATAGAATTATGATCCGTACAATGGAATGTTGAGAAAATTCGTCAAAATATCTGAAGAACGAGCGACATAGGCAACAAGAAGAGCGTAATGTATAAATATATATGACCAGCTGCAACACAAGTAGACAACAAAAATGAATGTCTCAGTTTGACAAAATATGAGGCCACATAATATGCAAAGTTTAGATAACTTGAGTGAGAAGAGGTGGCAACTCGCATGGCATGTGTACTAGAATTTGCATATGTATTAACATGTTATAAGTTGCATGACATGGTGCAGTTCAAAACGCATTTCAAACATCATACACCAAGCAGCAGAAATGTACAAGGTAAAAGGATCCAATCAGCATACCAAGCAATTTGAACTCCAACTGCTCCAAGAGTTCTCTTGGCCATTGATACCTGAAATAAAGAAAAGAAACGTTAGAGTATGTCAGATGGAGTTGGTTTGTAGTATCATTAACAGGTAAATCAAACTTAGTTTTTAAATTGACAGCATGAAATTCACAATATAGAAAACTATCAAGGTCAAGATTTACATAAACAATCAAGGACTTAGGAATCAACAGTTTACATACACATGGACATGGTAGGTATTCTGATAGTTTTGCTAACTAGATATCAATTTCTTTCTCATGGAAAAGGAAAGAGCTTCTTAGTCAATAAAGCCAACTCAAGTTATTCAATTAATAAGAAAATCGAACATTAGAGAAATTACCAATGACACTCCACCAGAACCCAATTCACACATAGTGTTCACATTTACTTCAGCAATAAGCAGCCCAGTAACAACCTGCACCAATTCATATTTCATCCATTACCAAAAAAGTGAAAAGAAATGGTTTCTCTTATCTCCATATTTGGTTTCTCTGTCCTAATTAGCCACATTCATTGGTGAGAAAAAAGATTTCCTTTTTCCTTTTGCACCCTTTTCATTCTAATTTTCTTTTTCTCCAGCAAACTAAGTCATTCACAATAAGATTGAGCATAAGATAAGAAATTTTCACTGAAATTTGGTACGAAGATTTCTACCATAAAAATCCAACAAAAAATACACGCAACCGCAGACGCCAGAAACCCAGCTTCTTGCGTGACTGCAGGAATCGCCAGAATTCCAGCACCTATCTACAGATTCAACACCAGATGAAGAGTAAACATACGATTCAAAATAAAACAATGGACAGCAGAGAAGAGGAGATCCAAACCGTAGTTCCCGCCACAAGGAATATCGCACTGGATAAACTTCCTGCAGAGTGCAGAGGAGAATAAGATTCCAGCAGAGCTCGGGAATAATTAATGAACTGAAAATGGAAGAAAAATTGAAATACCAGGTTCTCTCTTTAATGTAGCTTGGTTTAGGTTTGAAAAGAGCCTCTCGAACTCGTATTCTTGCTGCTGAGTCGACTGCCTCTGAGAGAAACATTTTAAAGTGCGTAAAGGCGGAGGAGGACGAAGCAACCGGAGCTGCTTTGTCAGTGATTCTGGCCGCCACTGGCGGTGGTGGTGATAGGTCGGAAGATTGTAAAGGAATAGCCGCTGCTTCAGTGGCGTCAAGGATGCCGGTATTTGCAGCGGAGAAAACACACGCATTTTTTGAAACAGAGAAACGAAGGCTGGGGAGCGAATTAGCAGGAATCGTGGGAGTTGAATGAAAGGAGTCACGACGTCTGTCCAGATAATGTGGGCCACCACCAGCGTCAACCATATTAAATTTATTTTTAATTTTAGATTAAAAATAATAATTTTTTTAATAAATATGTTATACAATATATTGAATCCAATTTGTATCAATTACTATTCATATTCTTTATCTATGTCTATATTCTATATAGGGTAATGCTATCTAGGGTAATTTATATAAAATGTTACCATATAAATTTAATAAGATATGTGTTTAATTAATTTTTTAAAAAAAAAATGAAATTAAAAAATTATAAATAATAAAAATATGTAAAAATTATAAATGATAATGAAAATAGTTAATGAAGAAGTAAATAAACAAAAATTATAAATGATAAAAATAATTGATGAAAAAATGTGCTAAATAAAGAGGCAATATTAACTTAATATAGAAGATCAAAGATCTAAATATTTAAAAAAATTTAAATGAAGAAAATAAAAATTAATATCTAAATATTTAAAAATCTATTTATATCTATATCTATATATTATATAGAATATTATCTTATGGATTAATTAGAGTATGCATTTAACAATCTAAAAAAAATATAAATGAATTGCTTGAAAAATAAATTTCATAGTAATAAATAAATAAGGGGTTTCATTCAATCTTATAATGCCTTAATTAGTTAAAAATATTTTCTCATTTAATTATTAAATATGAAGTTGAAAAGGTGAGTTGAAGTTAAAAAGGACATTTAATTATATATTTTCTTTTTAATTAATCTCTATGTCTATATATTTATTGATATATTTTATTTTGAGGCCTTTTATTTTTAATTTAATAAATTATTATTACATATACTTAAATTAATTTTAAACTCAACGAATACCTCACTCTCTTTTTCAGTCTAATTTACAGTTAGATTTCTCTATATCCTTTCGTATTCTTACTCACTTATATTTATATATAAATCATATTTGATATACAAGATTGGGATGGATGTGAAATGATTCAAAGGATTAAGATTAAATTGGATTAGATAGGGTTGGACATGTTAGAATTCAATCACATGGTTGTTTGATTGTTGTATAAAGACAAGAATGGGTAAAAATATTTGCTGTATTAACAAAAATACCTTGAACATTAGAATTCAATTTCTTATATATAAAATTCAATTTCTTATTAAAAAAAGAAAACCAGTACTAAATTTTTCGTCCTTTGAAAAGCATACTGATAAATTGTTTCAAACTTTGCCTGCATTTTTCATTTTCTCGAGCCCCAAACACGTCCATCTACATAGGATGTTCACGACTGCACTTGTCTCTCCATTTTCCTCCCTTTTCTTTTCCTCTCTAGTAGTTTCCCTTTTCTTCTTTTCCTCATGAGAAAACTAGAGTTCCTTTCCCAGCTTCAAACAGTATATTAACACCAATTTTTGTTTGAGAAGCAAAAGGACTACTCTCAGTAGTGGAAAAAGAGAAAGCAAATATTGGAGACATACCAAAATGTATAAGGATAGGGCGCAATAGGCAACAATTGATAAAGAAATCGAGATTGGAGCATTCGTCAAGTGATAGAGATGAGGGGATAAATTTGAGCCTTTTGATTTTTGGAGGAAAAGAAATGAAATGGGATGATCTGAGACTTAAGAAAATGGACAAGATCTGAGATTAATGAAAATGGGATAAATTGGTAACGAAAGATGATGAAAGGGATAATGGGAGACTTAGGAGAATCAAGATCTATGGCGGAAGATAAAGAAATAGATTATCAGAGACTTGAATGAAAGAAATTGATGGTGGTAGGATGAGCAAAGCAATGCCAGAATCGATAGGATGAACAAAGCAATGTTGGAGTCGAAGTCCATGACATGTTGTGTCGGAGTAGAGAATCATGGGGTAGAAAAAGGACAAGTACAAAAGTAAAATCTAATCTTATCCCACCCAATCCCATGGGAGAGGTGGGATAACTTTTGTCAAAGGAATTAAGGATTTGATAAAACATGGGATATATTATATCCCATCCTTTCATGCCACCAAACATGAGACACGTTAGAACCGAACATAAATTTTGTCCTATCCCACATTGTATTTGATCGACACTCCAAATGTGCCCTTGACATCACGTTTGACCCCTGGACTATTCATGGGATGAAATAAAAATTAGTTCTGATAGGCTAATATCCTATGTTTGGGGATGCTAGTGGATTGGATAAGGATTATCCTGCTTTTTGTCCAATCCTAACCTAATGAGATAAAAGTTATCCCTTCTCCTCCATGGGACAACTCGGGATGGGATTTTTTTTTTTTCTAGACTTAAAGTAAAATCCCTCTCTTGCCCCTTGCTCATCCTTTTATTGTGATTGACCTCCCAAGCTCTCATTTCACCAATCATTGCACATCGGTGCCACTCCATCATTAAGGTTTGCTTCGTCAATCATTTGGGAGGTCCTCGATGTACCTTCTTCTTTCTTATTTTTAGTTTCTTCATTAAGTATAAAACTTGGTTTATTTCCTTTTTCTCTCACCTGTAATGATTCTTATGTATTTCATCTTTTTCGACACCGAGTTACTCATTCCAGTAAGCCCTTAATCCTTATTTATGCTTTCTATTGTTTAGATTTTGTTGCGCTCTTGATTTTGATATGTGTATTTTGCTTTAGTTTTGATTATCCTATGAGATTTTGGATTGATTTTCTATCCTTCTTACTCACTTATGTCAATCGAAATAGTGTGTGAGGGAACATGGCTTCATTTTAATGTAAGTTGGTGTTGTCTTTTCATTTTATACTTTCTTGTTGGTTGAAAAATGATGGGTTATTGTTGAATTTAAATTTTAACCTTTTTTTCAAAAAAAATTTATAGGTTTTAGGTTGTCTCCATAATTTAAGTTTTTAGTTATTTACTGATTGCATTATGTATACATGGAATGCCAATTTCATTTGAGCTAATTAGATCTTTTGACATGACAATAGTAGCTATCGCTCTTTTATCTCTTTTTCATTTAATTAAGGGTTTTGCAATATTAAATAGTCATCTTTTTTTACAAAATACTTTCTTTATTCTGAATTTTGAATCAAAGCAGTTATAG
>BPVZ01000007.1:1460575-1473342 GCA_020521535.1 Rubroshorea leprosula
GTCATGAATATTACATAAATTAAACTACATGGTTTAAGTATAATAAATCCAATGCAATAGAAGACATGACGCAACGAAATTAACAACAAAAAGAAACAACAGTACTTTCATAAACAATGTGATTTTCAAAAAATCGTGAACCTTGCGTGTTTAGAGTGCTCGGGCTTTTACAATGTCTATGATCATTTCAGTAGAATCGATTGCCTGTAGGCTGCAACTCCCAATTGCTATTTTACCCCTTAATCAAAAAATTGCTGTTTTACTCCCTTGATCATCAACCAACTTGTAGTATATTTGAGTTGAAGAAAGTAAAAAGGAGAAAAAAGTTTTTTAACTAAATAAATTATAATTTTTTAATGATATTTTTGTCATTTTCAATATTGATAAAAAATACTCAATGCCTTTTAAATTATTAGTATCTCATTGATCACATGATGATTTCTTTTTTTAGTTCATAAGATGATTAATTATATAAGAGCAGATAGCACTTCGCTTTTTGTAAGTGCCCTATTTAATTTAAAATTCAAATTATTAATCAATTGAGACATAAAAATAAGGATTAGTTGGTGACATTTAGGGGCATAATTAGTTCATTCCTTTTCTTTTTTTTCTTGGCAAACTAACAATATTTTTTACTCTAAAATTAAAATCTCTTTTTTTTAAAATGATATTTTATGGGCTATTTAGTATCCCTATAGAAAAACTTTTATTTTGAAAACTAAAAATACAATTTTGGTAAATTGCAAAAACTAAATGAATAATTTTCAAATAAGAGAATGCACTTTTACAATTTTGTGCTTTTTTTAAACATTGATGGAGGGGTAGGTCTTAATATCAAAGGCCTACTCCTTTATCAATAGTTATAAGAAGATTGTCCTTAACTCCACTTGTTAAGATCCATAAATGGTTAGGATGGGTTGCCTACAACTCCGCTTGAATCCCATCCAACTTCTCTTTGAATCTGTCTTTGGAGCTTGCATATAACATCTTGTTTTTCATTGTAGTCACAAATTTTGCAAAATTTATATTGATTTGTAAAATAATAAATAAAAATTAGAACAAATTTGAAAAAATATGGGAAAAAATTCTCTAGTTTGGGGGTGTTACAATGTACATGCTTGAATTTTAAATGATGGCACATTCTAGAATAACACGATCTCTTGATTGACAATTGAATTTAGAAGGGCAAGGGACTTAGCTTGATCTTGTTATTAGGGGATTTGAGACTTGTCTTTGAAAATTTTCCTCCTTGGTATAGAGTTGAAACCTTTATTAGTTGAGACTTGAAACTTTGAGAATTGTTGAGACGCTTTAAGCTTGCTATTCCTCTTCTTTTCTCCTCTTTCCCCACTTTTTCATCAAATGAATAGTCTATTTATAGCCAAAGGAAGCTTGCCAAATGACCTCAAATACTCTTTACTTTAAGGATAATTTAATAATTTCATAACTAAATTTAATGTAATTAAAGATAAAATTTCTCTTGAAAGACTTACCACCCAACTTCCAAGATTTTATTGTGGTAAAAATATTTTAATTTAAAAAATTATTTAATATATTCACTCACCTTTGATTGATATATAGAATTAATCAATTAATAATTACTAGGCAATGAAAAAGATTTTGCTTTTTTGGCAATTCTCATTTGTGCCAAAATTTGTTGAATGAAACAATTTCATATTGAAGATATAACAAAAAGGCATGAGTTAAATACAAAGAGAATCACTTCACTTATAAGTAATTGATTTTAGATTATATGCAAGTTTTGTATTGAAACCCACATTTTAATTTTCAAAAAATCAAAATCACAGGCTTAATAACGACATTCCTTCTCAGGAAGAGAAGAAGTGAAATCTTCGTATAGGATTCCTAAGGTTGTCCTAGCTTGTCTATCACCCCTGTTGGTCTTGAATCTTGAAGCCAATGAATAGGTAGCCTTTAGCTCCGAAACTCGAGAGTTCACAGTTTTCATGGGCTTAATTCAATAATTGAATAAGCCTCGTGACTTCTCCATTCAGAATGCACATATTAGCAACAAGGTTTAAGGACTTATTTTTTACATAAAAACATTAAAAACTCCATAAAGAAAATTTTGAGGAAGTCCAAAATTTACAACCAGTTTTGGTTTTGGGTTCAAGTGGAAGGTTTGCCTGAACCTGTGGAATGCATGGTTTGGTCCCTGATGGGGATGACCTCAAAGAGTAATTTCATCACACTCCTTGATAAATTAATGGCTTATACATATTTCAGAATAAATCAAATCCCATCTACAATCTTCTTCACATGATGCAAATTCAGTCAATAATGAAAAAAAATTCTTAGAACATGAAAGTCTCATAGATAACATTTCAACCAATATCTCACATTTGGAAACATACTTTTCTAAGAATGGTGACAAACAAAAAAAAAAAAGGGAAAAACTGACCCCAGAAGTAACAGCATATATTAAGATAATATCAAAAGACATTAGCTAAGTGAAAAGAAAAATACCAGTTTAAGAATGCAGAAACTACATTACTGTATTATTAAACGACCATCCCCCTCCCTCAAAGTACATATTTCATAAAAAATTAGTTGGAACAGGAAGACGTCAAGCTATACCAGAGGAAACATGTTCATTAACAATTGAAAAAGTGCAAGAAGACCAAACAAACCCACCTCCTCAAAAAAATTCACTCAGAATGCCCGATTTACATTCTCCACCAGATAAAAATGACTGCTCGTCCCATGGCAATGATTCCCCTCCTTCATTTTCCTGCATTTAAGCAATGTCCTTCAAACTACAAACAGATTGACAAGTCATCAGTAATAAAATCAACTCCCTGCAGCCAAGAAACTTCAAAACTCCATTCAAATTTTCAGAAAAATCTTTGGATTAGAAAAATGAATTTAAAATATAACATCATAAAGTATTAATTATTGTTTGAAACCAGACAGAACAAGAACCTTCCACCTACTTCCCCAAACAACAAAGTATACAATGAAAATGCTAATTACAAGAAGATTCAAGTTTTCACCTTCAAATAATCATAATTCCATATGTCAAGCAACTGAAAGTACAAAATAGGAAGCATTGGTATAAAAAAATTATAAACTTATCAGTTCTAGCATACACCTGAGGTGGAGGACTAAAATTTGCAATTATATATTGGTTTCCTACGAATTTTCAACAACAGAAGAAAAAACAAAGGCAATCGAACTATTATTAAATTCCATGCTCTTTCCCACATTGTTCTTGGCTATCAAACAGTTAAAAGGATAACCACAAATAAAACAAACTCAGGAAAATGCAGACGAGTGAAGGAAAACAGCATCTTAGTATCTTACCACCATTTTTCATGAATTTTAACACTAGGTTCTTATGGCAGCCATTCCAATTTTCCAGTAAACAAAAATGCGTGAAAACAAGATTTGTTATCAGGAAAACGAACAGGTGAAGGATAACAACATCTTACTACCATTTTTCATGAATTTTAAAGCTAGGTTCTTATGGCAGCCATTCCATTTTCTCACGAATTCACTAGTCAATTAAACAACATAACAATAAGGCAGGAAACTGAGTTCATTAGATTCACCAGATATGAAATCAATATTCCAAAATTTACACATAAAAAGCATTTTCTTCCCTACAGTTTCTTGGAACACGAACACCTCAATAACAAATTAAGAACAGTGACAAAAATCAAAGATACACAAAAGAAGTAAAAATAATCAACAAAAAAATAAAAATAATGAACAAATAGAATAGACAGCGAGTACTCACTAAAACGTAGACGTCGACATTGTCCATCCCCAACAGGAACCATTGCGGATCATTGGCCGCACTGGAACCTAGGAACACCGATCGACGATAAGAAGCAGTAGGAAACCGAGACCTGTGTCTCTATTAGAACCTGATCCAGGGGTGCGTACCAGATCTGCCCTCCAGACACCGGCCGACGCCATAGGAGCGCTCATCGTAGCCAGGAGCGTCGATTTGACGCAGTATGATGACGGATATATGGCGTTAGATCGGAACCAAAAAGGAAAATAGCCGATCGACGCTGTTAGATAACCGACTGGCGACCATGGCATCCTCCATTGCTGTGCGGCCCTTCCACGACGCCATAGGAGCACTCATCCGAGGCAGGACCGTCTATCTGACGCAGTAGCATGCCGGATCTATGGCGTCAGACCGGAACCAAAAAGTAAAAAATAGCCTATAAACGCTCTTGGATAGCCTGCCGGCCAAAGGGGAGGCAAGGAACACGGTGACGGAGAAATGAGAGGGCGGAATGGCAGAGGACGATCATCTCTCGTCCACGTATGGAATCGCCTACTATGTAAAAAAGCCAACTATCATCCCTCTACTATGTAAAAAAGTTCAATTTAACCCTTCTACTATGGAATCGCCTCATTTCCTCTCTCTACTTTATTTCAGCTTAACATGTCCTCCCTATACCATTTAAAAAGTGCTCAATTTCGTCCCTCCGTACATTTTATGGCTAACGGAGTGTTTTTGACCTTAAAAGCAAGACGGTCAGACGTTTGCAAGCATTTTTTTTTTTTTTCTTACAAAATAAATATAAAATTTTATTAAATATATTATATTGGAGGAGGGAGTAAAACATTTACTCAGCTCGGAAAGTGTGGCAGGCACTATAGATTGGGCCACAAGGTGGTTGGGACTTGGAGTCCGTTTACAACTAATACAGTGTACTTTTTCACGTGAATAATTAAGCGTGTATTGTTTTATATATATATATATATATATCATGTTTACAAGGGGTGGGGTGGGAACGAACCTAGGTTTAAAGGTAGGAGGGAGTGCACAATTTTCAATGTGATTAATGTCATTGACCGAAGGGTTAAGTGCATGTATTGTTTTTTATATTAATTTCTTAATATTTAAAAAATGTATTAAATTATTATTAAATTTTTATTTTGGTAAAATGTGAATTTACTATTAAAATATATACAAAGCAGCTCTTTAAATTAAGGCTACTACTAATATCAATACAAAGAATGGAACAACTCCTAAACTAATGTATATTCAAACCTTAGCTGTACATAAAGTTTCTAATCCCCATTGAACTGCAATTCTCCTTGACATGGAGAAGACCTTTGCTTTATAGACCCTAGTACTCAATCTCGGACATCCATTTGAATCATATCAATTATTGCAGAAAGAGGTTTGTATAGCTATCTATGTATCGTGCTGTTTCTTTCAATCCAGATATGATATATTGATGCACACCAAGCTAATTTAAAAAGAGAGTTGTACAATGCCTTATGTTTAACTCTCTTACATAACCAATCCAAAGCATCTTGCCAAATGCAGGTTAATGGGAATTCTAGCATAGAAGAAATCTTTTCCCAAAATGAGTAGTGTAGGGACAAGAGAAGAAGAGATGGTTCCTAGTTTCCCTTACATTCCCACATAGCACACAAGTGTCATCAATGGAAGAAGACCAATTCTTCTGCCTGGACCTGGTAAAGAGTCTATCTAATATAGCCAGCCAAGCAATAAAACTATGTCTGAGAATAGAATTTCAGTACCAAATGAGTCT
The DNA here is from genome assembly GCA_020521535.1 of Rubroshorea leprosula. Lineage (NCBI taxonomy): Eukaryota > Viridiplantae > Streptophyta > Magnoliopsida > Malvales > Dipterocarpaceae > Rubroshorea > Rubroshorea leprosula. The sequence continues at coordinate 1,466,122 of BPVZ01000007.1, forward strand.
AAACCAGGGTACCTTAGATCTTTTTTCCCTAAGGAAGTTCCAAGTAGCACTTGTTCGAAAAGAACCTGATGGAGAAGCCAACTAAACAACCTGATCCTCCATAGCCTGATTAGGATATAATGTTCCACACAAAACGATTTGAATCTGCAATAGTTCAAGAGACCTAGCAAGAGGCCATTTCCAATAATCCCCCTGGATTACATGAGACAATTTTGCTTGAGAGGGAATGGCTACATCCCGTATAATTTGTTGGCCCTTATGTTTCAATAAGAGGTTCCTTGGGATGCCAAGAATCATACTAGAGAAAAATAGTGTCACCTTTACCAACTATATACTTCACCAGAGGTCTAGCACATGTTCTAAGTTTTAGGATTTTTCTCCAGCTCCAAGTAGTGTCTGCAAGAATTCCTACTGACCAAAAACTCTTTTCTTTAAGCAAATATGTTTGCACCCATGCCACTCAAATAGAGCCTGCCTTAGTGAAAAGCAGCCAAATAAATCGCAAAATGCAAGCCACATTCCAATTATGCAAAGGCTTCAAGCCTAATCCTCCTTCCATCTTTCGTTGACATACTGTTGCCTACCTTACCTTGGCTCCTCTTGCATCAGCTGCCCTACCTTTCCAAAGAAAAGCATTGCAAATTCCCTTCGTTAATTTAATTACTCTTTTTGGTAGAATGAAAATAGAACACCAAAATTTTGTTATGCTCTGAAGAACAGATGAAATAAGTTGCAATCTTTCAACAAATGATAGATATCTGGAAGTCCATGAACTGATTTTCTCAATTATTTTTGTGATGAGAGGCTTTAAAGCAGCATCTGTTAGTCTTCCAGTTATAAGCGGTACCCCAAGGTATCTAACAGGATGGGTTCCCACTTTGAAACCATACAAGTCAACTAGCTCCCTTATTATTTTATGTTGCATTTCACAACAAAAAATTTTTGACTTATGGTAGTTCACCTTTAAACCTGTGGCCAAATAAAATTGTCTCAATATAAAATCAACAACACTTATTACTCTTGTTGAACCGTTAGTGAATACTAGTAAATCATCTACAAAGCATAGATGAGTCAATCCAACATTATTGCATTTCGGATGGAAAGGTAGCATTCCCTCTTTGGCTGCTTTGTTGAGCATCCTTGATAAAACCTCCATACAAATGACAAAAAGGTATGGTGATAAAGGATCATTAATTTAGAATTAAATGTTGTCAAAAGAAGGAGGCTTTTATAGTATTTATTTTTTTATTCATAACATTTGAATTTAAAATTTTATTTAAAAAAATAGAGTTCTTTTTATTCAAATAGACAAATTATTGGTTCAAACATGTGTATATGAATGGATATTCCTCCTTCAACTAAATTGAAAAAAGAAACGCATATATTAACTCTAGACACATGACCGAATAAATGATAAAATATTATAATATAATATATAACTCTTAAATTATATTACTTTTAACCATTAATAAAAAAAATGTTCTCTAAATATAAAGAATTTTATCCTTTATTAATATTGGCAGGAAGTGCAGCCTGTTTTTAAAATAAATAAACGTGTAAATCGTGATTTTCCGATGGCGTAAATGGACGAGGGCCAACATTAAAGAGCGGAGAAGACAAGAAGGCAGAAAACTTGATGAGAAGAAATTGGATTCCCATTCTTTTCATCTGTTCTTTTAAATTGATTCATACATACACAGATAGTGACTGCCGGACAAGTTTTCCCCTTCACTTTAGAAACCAATAACAGTATTAAAGCTATGGCTTCTTCCCATCTCCTTTGCAACCACCATCTCTTCTACCCTTCCTCCAAATCCTTCCCAAAAACCAGTTTTTCTTCATTTGCGCCTCATGGGTCTGCTTCAATTCATCCAAAAGTGCAGTTTCGAAGAAACTCTGTTGTTAAAGCAACCCAGAGAAAGCTGGAGGTACCATTTTGAATATCAATCTTTGATATTCTGCTATGCTATGGCTTCAAGTTAAAGTTTTATTTTTTATTTTTTTTTTGGGTTTATTGAATTAGGTAGTGTATGACCCTGATGAGAGGATAAACAAGTTAGCAAATGAAGTAGATAAGGATGCTCCCCTTTCAAGGCTCACTTTGTTCTCACCTTGCAAGGTAATCATTCACTTGCTTTGAATTGAATTTTTGTGTTGTTCTTTTCCTTCTGCAGATTTATGTTTGATTGTGAAGCCCTATGTTGGGTGTTAGATTAATGTGTTCTTGAGAATAACGAACAAGAGGGAAGATGGGTATCATGATTTGGCTTCTCTCTTTCATGTAAGTTCTTCCAATTGCAACATCCAACGCCTTATTCCATTTGCAATTAACTAAAATTGAGACTTTTTTGTTAGCGTTATTGTCTATTTACTGGGTGCATTTTTGTCTTCAATCATTCCACCAACTGTTATATTTCAACGCTTTTCTGTAAATCCAGGCAATCAGTCTAGGAGATATAATTAAGTTCTCTTTGTCACCATCCAAAACTAAGGATCGTTTGTCAACTAATGTGACCGGTGTCCCTCTTGATGACAGAAACTTGGTAACATTTAAACCCTCTGCAACTCTTTAGTTCTTTTTCCTTATGATCTTAAATCTTTTAATACGCTGTGGCTATCCTTTTTGCAGATTATTAAAGCCCTTAATCTTTACAGGAAAAAAACTGGGAGTGACAACTTCTTCTGGGTAAGAAGCAAGATACATGGGCTTGGAATATAGAATTTTGTTTGGATATTTTTCCTATAAATCGTTTAAGTTCTATCTAAAAGATTATTAGTTTATATCCTTTGCTGAAATTTTATGTGCAGATTCATCTTGATAAAAAAGTGCCAACTGGTGCTGGCCTTGGTGGTGGTAGCAGCAATGCTGCAACTGCACTTTGGGCAGCCAATCTGTTCAATGGCTCCCCTGCAACTGAGAAAGAACTTCAAGAATGGTCAAGTGAGATAGGTTCAGATATTCCTTTCTTTTTCTCTCATGGAGCAGCATATTGTACAGGTCGAGGTGAGGTATGGCTTAAACATATTGTCAATTCAAAAGTACACCCCAGAGATGCAAGCTTTTTCTTTTAATTTCCTTACTTTGGTCTCTGATAGCAGATCTGCTGTTTTACTTTTGCTTGCTTTATTCACTCTTGAACTTTATGCTAATGATTCCAGGTTGTTCAAGATATTTCCCCGCCTTTACCTTCAGACCTTCCAATGGTTCTCATAAAGCCTCAAGAGGCATGTCCAACAGCTGAAGTTTACAAGGTAATGCATTTTGGTGAAAAATGCTACTCTGCATATATTCACTTGCAATATTGAATTGTTAAGAGATTTTTTTTTTTCTCAGCATTTTCGACTGGATCTAGCTAGCAAGGTTGATCCTTTGACATTGCTAGAGAAGATATCAACACACGGAATATCCCAAAACGTCTGTATAAATGATTTAGGTATGAATTCATGAAGAGAACTCAATTGTATCTTCTGTTCCCTTTTTCTCTTGAGATTTGTTCAAATTTAACATCCTGGTCTTAATACATAGCTTGTCACTAATCTGATGAATTCCATGTGGATTGAGCTGAAAAGTGACTTAATTTATTGGAAGGGGCCAATTTTTGTGATCTGATTAATAACTAGGCTAAATGTATGCTTTAATATCCTCAGTAGTGGTCAGAACTTGCAAATTATGTCATAACAATTCCTGGGAGAGGAATTGCCTTAAGCAAGCTTATTTCTTTTGATGCAGAAGCTCCAGCCTTTCAAGTTCTCCCATCTCTTAAACGACTAAAACAACGCATAATTGCTGCTAGCCGTGGAGAATATGATGCCGTTCTTATGTCTGGGAGGTACAAACATCTTTCAAACTATCCTCAAAAGGAACTAACATCATGCAAACCCTTTTCAAATCTCAACATTCATTCCATAATTAGTATAACTGCATATCAATTTCTCCTTGCTCAACCAATATTTTTCACTTCAAAAAATGTGAATTTTTCAGCTTATAAAAAATTTTATGTACTAATTTGTTGAAATTCTTTTTCCTACCTGCTTTTAAATCCTATTACTGTCATGTTATTTCATAAAAAGACATTGGCATTTACCGTAAAATTTTTACTAATATAGATATGTAAGATTATGTTTCATTTTCATAGGAAGACCATGAATTGTATAAATGAGAGGGAGTGCTAAATTAATCGTGTTATCAAATAAACAATTCATGCTACTCTTTTTTATTTTGTAACGCAGTGGAAGTACAATTGTTGGGATTGGTTCCCCAGATCCTCCACAGTTTGTATATGATGAGGATGATTACCGTGATGTATTTTTGTCAGGTACGTCTTAAAGCTGTCTGGAGTCTTTGGATTGGTTACTTCTTGTGTATCAATGTTATTGCTGAAGCCCTGAGTGACTTGTAGCTTTTAAAGTATCCATATGATTTCCTCAGAAAAAAACTGCTTATATGTAACTTTTCAATTGCACGTCTTGATATAAAGGCTTTGCATAAATGCAGAGGCCAATTTCATCACTCGTGAAGCAAATGAGTGGTACAGAGAACCTGCTTCAGCAACTGCTACGTGTAAACCCTCTGAAATTTCACGAAATATGGAGTGATTTATTCAAGATGAAAGCATTGATGTTTACAGCAGAGAATAATGTAATAATGTCCAGCTTGATTTGATATGTGTAGCGACAGAACATAGTAATGCTAAATTTCGCGACTGCTTAGCTTCAGGTGGGAGAAACCTTAGCATCATAAGGTTTTTTCCTTTTTTTTTTTTTCTTTTTTTTTTTCCTTGGCCATAATTTTTTTTTTTCCTTGGCCATAATCTGAAGGTTTGATATATGTCAACTTATACCTCAATCAGCATGAGACATTGACACCAGAGGAAGATGTTGGTTAGGGGTTAGGGGCAATTATCAAGCTTCTGAAATTATATTCAAGTGGTCTTCAAAGATGCTGAAAGATTTATAGGCCACGAAAGTCCAATTTCAATAAATAGATGTAGGTTAATTTCACTCTTTATTACCCATGGTATGGTAGTCAGTTATACTTAAATTCAAAAGACCATCCCTACCTCTATGAATTATTTAATTATTTTCTGGTTGTTAATCTTAAAAAAAAAAAAAAAGGGAAAATTGAAGGGGACTTGGGTTGTGCTTTGGTAAATGAAAGATATGCACCAACCATCAACATTGCAAAGAACCACAAGAACCAACACTAACACCAAATCCAAGCACATTGTCCTTTTTTTCATTTTTTTTTATTCATTTGGTCTTTCCCCCACCCTACAGTGAAGGAGAAGAAACAAACCGTTTGGATAATGTAAAAAGATCATTCCCTTCAAATGGTGAAGTCCATTCGCGAGAACCCGCAGCAGATGTTTCAGCCGGAGCCGCTCCACCATCCTGCAGTCCAACAATGGGAACACCATTACCATTAGGGGTTGTCAATCTCACGGCAGGAGTAGAACCCAATCCACTGGTGTTTGGATCATATATGTGGGTGTTCTTCAAAGATGATGTCAATCCCAGCCACAAACCGCCAGGCCTTGGAGAAGCCAAACTTCGGTCCAAACTCCAATCAATGTTGGAATAGTCCAACTGTGCCATCGAGCTACCAGAGCTCCAGTCAACAGGAGAAGAGGCCCCTGATGAACCAGTTGAACCCAAGCCAGAGAAAAGTCCTAGAGAAGATGCAGCAGCAAGTGCTGGTGATGCACCTGTTCTATTCCATAAACTGTTCCCTCGACTGGTCCCGGGAGAATCTCCTAGACTAGCGGTGGGTGTGAAGTGTTGCTGTTGTTGTTGATAATGAAGTGGGTGGTACATCTGATTTGAACTCGGATTGTTGGGACTGAGACTTCTAGTGCTAGGAATATGGGGGATGAACCCATTGGACTTCACAGTTTCAACACTACCAGTTGGAAACCAACTGCTGGCTGTGGGAGGAGATGAGCTTATGCTTGTGCTTGTAGCTATAATCTGCTTTGTATTTACAGACTGGGGACGCTGCATCATTATAATAGGTTCTCTAAGTGATGGTTGAATGCTCTTAAATTCACTGCCAACAACCACATAACTGGTTTCTGTTCTTGCTGGCGGAGGTGATGTCAGGGAATAAGAAGTATTTGACCCCACATTTGGCCACCTTCTATCAACTGGAACTGCTGTTTGTTGGGGTTTTGCCCACTCCGACTTTGGTTGTATTCTCTTCAAAGGCTGAAAATTTTTATTCACAGGTTCTGAAGGTCCTCCAACTGCTCCAGCTGTTTTTGTGTAGTTAAAATCCTTTTCATCTCTACGTTGCTGTGTTGCAGGAGAGGGATTCAGTTTTGGTTGTGGCCTTCCTGCCAAGCCCTGACCAGCTCCCACTAGCACCTTCATATTACCAGCAGTTGGAGGATCATCAGTTTCTTCTGGCTTAGGCGGAGCTGAAGGTGAGTCCTGTTTCATTGCTCTTAAAGCTTCTGCTGCTTTCTGGAGGTCACCCTCAGCAGCAACAACTGCTCTTTCCACCTCCTGCTTCATACATTTGTATCTTATTTCCAAATCAGCAATCTGAGCAAGCTCTTCTGATATGTCAATTTTAAGATTCCCCCCACCAACAGTTGATTCTCTATGTTTATCTGCATCTTCACCCCCTTCAAACAGCCAAGCTACAGATTCCTCTACTTTGCCTTCATTCAATATAAGAGCCATTGTTGCCCGTTCATGAGAAAATCCCATTGCCACGAGCTGCTGAGCAAGTGCTTCAAGCTTTCTTGACATGAGATAGCCACTGCATCGCTCATGCAATTCCTGAGCTCGTCTCTCTTTCTGGCGCTGATGTTTCCTCTCATTCTTCTGGCGAATTTTTTCTCGTTTGTCATTGTCAGCTCCTGGTATTGCTTCCTGTCGAGAGGGAGGATTAGATGTTTTCTCTTTATGATGATCTTCAGACTCACCAGACCAGCTACCATTGTTAGAAACGGAATCATATTCAACACCAGCTCCAAGAGAACCCCCAGAATGATCATCTGTCTCTTCAATGTTCCGGAAACGGCCATTATTCTGAAGAGGTGAAGCAGAGGATGATGGTACTGAGTCAAGAGAATGAAATGTTCCTGACAAAGGATTATATGCACTAGCTGCTACACCACTGCCTGCATTAGCAGGTACAGAAGGCTTTGGAGGAGTCTTTTGGGAATCCTTTCCAGCCTTTTTTTCCTTAGACTTGGACTTTGATGCAGGAGACAT
>BPVZ01000007.1:1569427-1580749 GCA_020521535.1 Rubroshorea leprosula
GGAGCACCATCCATCAACTCAAATTTTGCAAGAGTCTCTGTCTCAACATAAGTATTAGGCCCTGATCCAGTTGACTCACGGCGCCTGATCTCAAGCTCCATGTTCTTAAGCTTAATTCTCACTAGAAGGAAATATATTTTGCCAATAATGACATCTTTCAAGTGATACCTGAATATTTCATTATTTTGAAACCCAATATAAGTATATGAAAATTTCCAACTGAGTTCAGTATTCTTCCAAGAATTTCCTCAAACTCAACTGTTTCAAGATGTACTCTAGAGGACTTACTTGCTTTTACTGTATTCAAATTCAATGTGTAGGCAATCCTCAATTCCAACTTCCATCTAAAGAAGCATCAGTACAAACATAAAAAATGGCATATCATAAAAATTTGTGGAATATCTACACCATGTCAATAATAAAATCACAAATGAAGGAATCAGGATGCTTTAATGAGCATTCTCAGGCACTGCCTGGATTAAGCTCCAGGTTAAAGTTTTATTGCTGTCGCTAAAAGCCATAAAGAACCTCTTGAAGTAAATTAAACAGTATTTTTTTTTTTCTTTATCACCATTAAGCATGCTTCCAAACAAGTTCATAAATAAACATGTGAACAAGCCCACAAACAAGTCTGTAGGCTTATAATTATGCTGCAAACAAGTTCTGTTAAATAAACTTTAACAAGCACAAGCATCCCTAAGCTCAAGCTCGGCCCATTTAGAGAATGACCTTGAAAATCTCACACAGCTGCACTTGAAAATCAAGCTCAAATTTGTTTATCAAATTTAATCAACAATCTTGAACTAGTACTCAAGCTGAGCAGAAAGGAACATTTATGAGCAAAAAGCTTGGTTAATGTACAGCCTTAGAAACGGTTAAAGTCACAGCTTACAGTTCCTATTACTGGCAGAAAAACATCAACACTTAGCTCATCATGCACTCCATAAGAATAAAGATGGTATATAAAGACCCAGATAAAAGACTATGAAACATTCTCAATATAGCCAAACATGGGACTAAACTGTGCTGGAGAGTCAGGACAAATTCAAGCCACATTGACACAAACTATGTGTAAGTTCCATAGAAAATTAACTTCAACATTAAAAACAAATAAATATTAGATAGTATTGTGACAGTTTTCAGAGTAGAAACATCATGTCAACAATGTATGTCATAGTTGGCAAAAGCATCAAGATTCAAGTGTTGAACTTACCTTAATACTATTATTGATTGATGGAAGAGGAGAATAGTTGCGAACCTGATGCCAAAAAAAAGAAAAAGATAAAATTAAATCAACTTGATGTGCATCAAATCAACTAATCTCAAGGGAGAACATTACCACAAAGTCTTGGTGCTCCACAATGTTGCCAACGTAGTTTCTACTGATTGTCACTTTCAAAATATACCTGCATGTTGGAAGTAAGAACTAGAATAATCAATCTTAAATTCATTTTTTTTGCTGTTGGCAAAATGCTTTGACTAGTCAATTGATATAGCCAAGAATCAGAAGATTTTGAAATAAACCCAGCCAATCAAATTTATAAAATAAATAAAAATTTAAGCCAGCAGAAACTAGAATAAAAATAATAAAACAAGTGGTAAGATCCACAAACACTATATGCAGAAACTTAACAAAAGAAAGCATATGGGAAAGCCTACCTAAGCCTTACATTGATCCCATTATATGATTCATATGGCATCTCCACAGTGGAAAATTCAAAGGGATATGCTTTTCTTTCATACAGTTCACCAGGGACATCAAGTTCACGTACTGCATACAAAATAATGCAAATGAGAATCTTTTTTCTCACAGGTTGGGAGCCAAGGAATGGAAGCATGGTTAGATGCACTCACCGAGTGATGTGAAATCATAGAAGTTGCCTCTATCAAAATACAACTCTGTGATGAAGGAAAATGAAATGTCATTGTCCAGAAACTACAATACCATCCTAACTTGGTAAGTTATCTTCCAACAACAAAACCACGGGTATTACTAAGTTTGGGTGAGAAGTACCCCCATGTAAGGCAAGTTGCCACAATCAAGTAGAGACAACAACAAAAATACCAATGAAAAAAAGGTGGCAAACACCTTTTTTCCATGATTATAGAATTTTACACCAAGTAGCCACTTTATGATATAGAAGGTAATTATACAATTCTTATTGAGATTACTACTCTAGATAAAGTCAGCAAACCAATCCAAAGACATGGATGATATTGGGTCAATATTCAGAAATTGGAAACAAGTCCTGCTTTAGCTTGAAGGAGCTACAAGTTTGATGTAACATGCATGAAGATTGCCACTACATATACCAATCCCAGTTGTACACAGTCCTCCAGTTTATCTACTCTTTTTTTCTTCCTCCCAACTGGGGGACACCTTAATGGCCATGAAAATACCAACTATATTACAAGGATTCGACTGTATTCTAGATATTTCAGCATGCTCCATAGAATCTTAAACAGTTAACTTCATCTTGCACATCATTTAAATTTCCAACTTAACTAAGAAATGGCATTCTAAATTATAGAGTTGTCCTAAACATACAACACCCATTCTCCAGGCTTAAATGTGAAACAGGAAGCAAATGAAGCACACCTATCTGACCGAGAAGCTCAATCTTAACACCATTATGCTCAACCTTCTTCCCTTGTACTGGTTCTAAAACAACCTGGAAAAGCAAACCAAAATCTTAAAATGCTCTTACGCAATTATTACAAATAACCAGAAAAGCTCTTTGGTTCAACAAAGTAGTAAAATTCATTTCAAAGTTTAAAGATAAAAACTCTTAATGCTACATGCCACAGACATCACCTCTCCAACAATGTTTTCTTGACTCTGGAAGAGAGGGACCATAACTGTTTTACCATTTTCCTTCTTCAATGGAACCTATAAAGAAAATTGAGTGAATACAAGTAAGTTCAAAGATGAAATGCATCCAATTACAAAGCTTAAAGGGTCTTTCATAAAAGTTAAAATAACTTGGGTGCAGGTGTTGATCAAAATTGACTACATAGAAAAATGAAAAAAGAAAGAAGATAGAAGGAAAAACGTGAGTTCAAACTTCAAGAGCGTAAAAAGCTACTTTAAGAAGAAAATAAACACCAGAAAAACATGAATCAACAAGAAACACTTTTTGAACCTTAGTCTAATTTCTGCTCTTTCCTAGCTGCTACTGCAAATCTTCTGGTTATTTTTACATACACCACACACATACAGGCAGAGCTAAACTAACTAGATTGAGTTCAACCGCAGACAGTTAGGAAGGAAGTAACTACGAAATTCAGAGAAAAATACCTGCTTCCGACTTCTTCCATCGGCAAACGAAATTGAAATACTGCATGGTGGTTTAAAAGCTCCAACTAAAAAATTCTGCAAGAAAACAACACAAAAATAATTTCAAAACTATAGTTCAGAGTAAAAGAACTGTTACAGTAGAGCAATCTTGAAAGGAACACATTACCATGATGTTGTTGTGAGATTCAGTATCAAAATCTCATAAAGCATGAAGCTGAACGACCTAGAAACAGTAACCAGCTCCAAATCTCAATTTAAACCTCAGAAACATAATTGCAGATCGAACTGATCAAATTCTGTTCATTACATACAGAAAAATCACTGAATCTTTGCTCATGTACAAGAAAAATAACGCATCTCAGAATCGAATAAGAAGCTCTAGTTCAGAGAATTACCTGAATTAGGGGTTTCGGAAGGAAGAGCTGATGTTGACTGGTTGAGTTAAGAGCAGATCGGAGGAAGCTTTTTCCCGTTGTCTACGTTTCTTCTTGCCCGCCGGGCGTCAATCCGTATGCGCTGGAGACGACTAACTGTAATTTCGTGAATTTGGATCGGAGGCTACACTTCCATACGGTCACGTCTACGAGGTAAAGATAGGACACCAATAGGAACGAGGCGCATCAGCATGAATTTTTAAGGCAAAAACCGACTTTGAGCCCTTTACCTTCATAAGTTTGTGGGTTTTAGCCTCATAATTTATATTATAACATTTTTAGCTCCTCACATGTATAAATGGAAGAAAATAATCCTTATTTAATATAAAGTTATAATGTTTGTCAACTGACTATTAATATTTTGTTAACAGTCAAGTAACAGACTATTAATAATGACAGGAACAGAGTTAACAAAATATTAATAGTCAGGTAACGAATGTTATAAACTGACATTAAGTAGGAGTTATTTTCTTCAATTTATAAATCTAAAATGTTATTTTCTTTAATTCATAAAAGTGAGGGGTTATTTTCTTTAATTCATAAAAGTGAGGGGTTATTTTTTTCAATTTGTAAAAATAAAAGGTTAAAATTATCGTAATATAAAGTAAATAGTTAAAACTTATAAATTTATTAATGTAAAAGGTTAGAAATAAGTTTTTATTTAATTTTTAAAAGATAAGAACTATAAATACATTGAAATGTAAGGGCATAGTTGCAGACTTAAGATTTTTTTTTTCCTTTTAAGTTTTACTAACATATACATTTAATGCATAAATTAAAAGTATAAAAAAAATTTATTATAAATTTATATTAAAAAAATTTAACTTAATTTATTTGCAATCTAATTAAATTTATTTATATAATAATAATACTAAATTAATGTTAATTTTTATATTTTTAATATAAATTTATGACAAAAAATACCTCTAGCATATGCCTATACTTACATTTGCAAATTTAAAACCTTTTTTTAATTTTTTTTATTTTCTTGTAAATATCTTCCATTTGATATAAGATATAAAGTGATTTCTCTTCGAATAGTATTTTATTTAAAAATATAAATTTATTATTTTTAATTAATTTTGATAAATTAGTTATATTTTGGGATAGTTCTAAATTATTAATAAGATACAAGTAAATTTCATTGCTCAAGGTTTAATCGGGGTTAAGATGAGCATCCTTCAAAATATCAAGTGTAAAAACAAAATTCTTTAAATAGTGAAACATTATTTAGGATAAAAGATTTTTTTTTTTTTTTTTGGGTTAGAAAGAATGTTTTTTTGTTTACTTTAACCTCCCTAAAATTGAAAGACATACAGAAGCAATATTGTAAAAATCATTACCATAAATGTTCAAATTCATCCAAATGTTTCTCATTAAATCATGAAGCACTATCCGATACTGTAAATTATAAGTACATCTGCTTTCACAAACCATAACCACATTTGACATATACTTGGGAAACACCACCATGCCAGTTCTATGGCTAGTACCAACTCTTCTTGCATTTAATACATCTTGCACATCTGATGTATTCCAGAAAATTTTGCTATAATGCAAAGATCAATCTTTGTGAAGCCAAAACGGATAAACAAATGCACTAGCTTTTCCACTGTACATGAAATTACTGAAAACGGGAGAATTTTATAGTCTACACCTATTATGTATGGCAGCTCCCACTAGTTTCTTCTCCCTGCAACGTATTTCGCTTGCACCAGCACAAGTACTGAGGGATTGACCCATATTCTCCAATAACCCAAGTATGCTCTGCAATGTCATTCAAAGTCATCCTCTGTCTTGGGTCTGTGGGAGACATTCACAGGTTTAGAATAGTGTTGTCCAAGGGAGAAACAAGGACAAATTTCCAATAGGACACAATTAAACAGGGCAGGAAATAAAGAGCAAGAGATATTCATCAAAAATGAATTACCAACCTTTGCAAAGAAGTCCTTCCAGCAAGTTCCTTAGTTCTGGGTTCATATCATCTGGGAGAATTAATGGTTTGTTAACAATCTGCAGAGATAAAGTGAACAATGTTGTTAGAGAGACAGGGGGAGAGACAGTCCAGGGAGGAGAGGGAGAGAGAGATTTGCATACTTTGTCATATGTATCTGGTATAGTTTCACCTAGAAATGGATATTTTCCAAATATCATACAGTACAAAGTAACACCTACTGCCCATGTGTCTGCAGCTTTTCCATGATATGTTGAACCTGTTGGTCAAACAACATGTGCAGTTATAAATTCATTCAATGCCCTTTACCTGGATTCTAAATATACTAAAGCAAGAATCATCACCTGAACAGCACTCAGGTGCAGTGAAAACAGGAGTCCCAGGTGAGCGGCGCAGCTCATCATCACAATCCTTAAAGAAGAAAAATAACTATGTTGAAACAAAAAGTCCAAAAAAGTCAAACCGAGTGTCTTAAAGGATAAAGTCAGTGGGAGAGTGCTAGCTCAACAGGTTCAAGCTTAAAGTAGATCTTAGGCTAGCTAGTAGCCACTATAAAAATATTAAAATTAAAATCAGCTCCAGGCAACATCCCATTGCCTTGAATTTTCATTGCTTTTACTTGTTAACAGAATTATCACCACAGGAAATGCAACTAGCTGAAGAACGCTAAAGGTGAAAAGGTATCATTACCTCAACCACCTGGCTGACACTAAAATCTGCAATCTTCAATGTACCAGCACTAGTAATCAGTAGATTATCAGGTTTTATATCCCCATGGATTATATTCTGTTTTTTAAAGAACAAATGGCAGGAAGAGTAAGAACAGAACCAGCACAAAGTTAGAAGGTTACTGAATGTTAAAATAAAAATGAAATATGAAAAAGAGAAAAGGGGGTGGGGATGTGAAAGGGTTGCTATCTGAGATCATACATGAGCATGGAGATACATGAGCCCAGAGACAATATCTCGCAAATACTTCCTGGCAGTATCTTCACTAATGCCTCGTGTGTCACCAAAAGCCTCACAAACCCATTTTCCTTCAACATATTCAAGAACTGAACAGGAGGAGAACCATTGGTTGTCAGTAATATTGCCAACCCAAGAGGTTTTCACAATCTATGATGTTGATGCAGATTTATGCACAAACCTTTCAAATGGAATATACATACAACAAGAAAAGAGAAAAGGAAGAAATGGAAAATGAATACCCATGTAGAAGTGATCGGTATTTGGGTCATCAATCACCTCAAAGAGATTAACTATATTAGGATGCTCCAATGATTTCATGATTAGAACCTGAAAGAGAATGAGAAGTAAATATAGCTCCCGTCTAACAGAACCAAAAAAAAAAAAAGGGGGAGGAACCAAGTTCTTTATTTGGGCAAGTGGGCAGTGCAGCTTTCCTTATCCATAAAGGGGCTGTTGCGCTGGCTTGGGAATTCAACCCTTTTGGCCTGGTACCAAGTTACACGGTGGATCTGGTATGCATATGGTTCCTTATACAACTTGGTATTAACACTGGCCCCAAGTCCCCATAAACATTATGAGTTAGTTATTTACAAACTCAAACAGATCATACTCCTTCTATGACTCTCAAACAGCATGTACGTTGATTTTTCATTCTTTTCCATTCAGGGATTTTATTTTTCACCACAAATTCCCTTGCCCTCTTAGTATACCTTTAGTGGGTTGGCCATTTCTAGCACCAAACAATTTACTATTATACAATTAATCTATCCATTTTACTGATCTCACACAGCCACATAGAAGATTAAAGCACAGTTGTATCAAGCAAATACCTCACGATGAACATCAGACATAGCAGTCTCTGAAGGGGCAACCCGCACCCTTGATAAATGAGACTTATGGAATGCCTGCAATTTAAACAGACAGTTCATTAAACTTTCAAAGTGAAAGTGTTTGTTAACATAAACTTTAACTAATCTACAGAACACTGGACATTATAAAATTCTGATATCCATAAAATCCAGGTAAGTTTCTCAACTTCATGATTAACAGATTATTGCAGCCTAGATTATCTTAACATATTTGTTAAATTACAAAAACCAACCAAATAACTGCTGCAAAATTGCTTGAAAATGAAACTCTTAGTTGTTACCAACCCTTATTGCCCAATAGTTATATATGCTACAGTATTAAGTGAAACCAATACCTTAATGGCATAATGCTTTCCATCTGTAGTGCTCTGATATAAAGCCTGTCATGAAAGCAATGGCAAAATGCTAGAAATGAATCCCTCCAAACAAGTAATACAGCATGATAACTCTCAATGCCACACTTACCACTTTTCCATAGTTACCAGAAGCAATCTTACGTTCCCGCACATAGTTGTTGACCATCTTATTCCCATTTTCATCCTGAAAACACATTAAGAGATTCAAAACTTTTTGTAATAGCAGATAAAGGCAGAATGTAAAACAGTTACTTATGGAGTTGCACAAATAATGCAAAAGCACCTAACATGCGAACATTAAGTGCAGAAGACAAGAATGCTACAAGACTATCAACCTATTCACATATGATTTCTTCAGTATGTTCACCAGCAATGTAAAGAAAATATAGACATTTTTTTTTTTTTTTTTGAAAATAAAACCACAAAAGCTGGAAAGATGGGAAAAATAACTTAAGGCTTCATATTCAAAAAACACCACAATTTAAGCAATGAGGAAATAAGAATTAGCAGCTATGCTCAACTTTCAAAGTAACAGAGGAAGGTAACATAAAACACTTACATTTGTCTCCAAATAGGAATATTAAGCATCTTAGCAACTAAATTGAAAACCATACAGAATATATGATGAACAACCCAATAAGGCTAAACATCAGCACAAAAACTGAGCTACATGCAGTGACAGGTTCACTGACCTGTGCATACCAGGACAGCTAAAAATGAATAGTCATGGCAGAAGCAATAAGTGAATACTGGAATAGACTTGGTCATAAAATATGTAGTTAAATGTTACAAAAATACAAGTAAAACAGAAGGCCTGAACCCATTACCATACTTACCTCTGAGTAGAAAAGCCTGTTTGTTTCCTTGACAGGAAATTGCCTGCAAATCAATCTATTCTCCACTTTGAACTTCAACATCTCTTCAAGTCGTTTCAATCGGCTTTGCAACTCACCTTGATCTCCCAGGGCAATGTTAGTGACCTCACCATTATATGAAGGAACACAATCTTGTATTTCTTCTTCTAACAAACATTCTTGGGACTGATTTCGTCTGGGGCTCCCACCTTGGCCGAAACAACCAAAGCAGCCCATTACCCAAGCAAATGGACAGTTCTCACTAAACATTAGAATAACCTCACCTTGAAGCAGAAAAAAAGCAACCGATTACAGAATCTGCAAAGAAATATAACATTGAGTTAAAAACCCTGTAACCCAATAGCACAGTACATCCAATTGTACATGTAATGTATTAACTGAATAAAAAAAAAAGCTTTACAACATTCACAATGTTAGTGATTGATTTCAAATAAATAAAAGCACTAACCAAAATTGGATGAAATAATAATCATTTAGAACTAAGATTGAACCACTTGAAATAATATATTCAAAGAAAGAAACATGATTGAATTCAGGTTTCAGACCTGAATGAAACGTGAAATAGAGGGCTTCAAGCCATAATCTACTTTGTTATTTGAGCGGATGCCATTCAGCCAAATGAAAAAAACAGTTTGGGATATTAAATCCACAGCGAATGAGAGCCAACATTTCTACAGCTTCAAGTTTATAACATCCAATGCGAACGAATTCACCACCACCACCACCACCACCACCCCAAGCCAACAATACCGTTAACCAATCTGCTTTTTCCACCAAATATAAAAGAAAAACACAACAAATTAACAACAAACAATTGAATTTAGGTATATAAAACAACGCAGCATAGAACATTCAGGGGAAAAAGAAACCTAAGCAAGCAACAATATAATCAAGAACCCTACCATAAGAAGAAGAAATGAATTCAAAAAACCCTAATCCCCAACTAAACTCTAATGAAGAATTGTGGGGGGTGGATTGAATTGAAATACTAAAACCCTGGATTTCGAGTTTGAATTGGGAAAAACACAAAAGATTTAGCAATCTTTGCAGTTTTATTAAGCAGGTATTTGACTTTTGTTTTGATCCATAAAAAATAAAAAAACCAACTCTGTTTTGCTGTCAGTCAGCCTGTTAGCTAAGTCATGCCTGTCTCGTTCGGTAATTTAGGAACAGCAGGCAGGCCCGAAATCGGTCCAAAACCAGAAAAATTTTTTAAAAATAAAATAAAACAAAAATTAGGATGATGTGTTCCTAAGTTGAATGAAATTTATATTATATTTAATTTATTATATAATTTTGATTGAATATTTTTATATTATCCTCTTTCTTTTTTATGTAGCAGAATCAGAAAATATTAAATGAAAAAATAATTTAAAATAATTTTTTATATTACTTTTTAATATAATTTTTATAAAATTCTGTGTTAAAGTTTGTATTGTAATAATTTTAATATTAAGACTATTAACAAAATGGAAGGCTAAAGTTCAATATCAAATAACCCTCCAATGATTGTGATATTACAGTTCATCACAAGATGGACAATAACACAATTTTTTTTAAATAATTTTATATATCAATTAAATAATTAATTTTTTTATTTATTTAAAATTTATAATATTAAATATATATTTATTAAATAATACATAAAAAATTATCTTTACATCACTACCGACCGGTTAAAACCAATTTTTACCCCCTTACCTTACAAAATTAATAGGTTTTAGCTCATAACCTTTTAATATGACATTTTTAGCCTTTTATTTTATAAAATTGATAAGTTTTAACTCCTCACCTTACAAAGTTGGTAGGTTTTAACTCCTCATCTTATATTATGACACTTTTAACTCATAATCTTATATTATGACACTTTTAACCATTTATCTGTACGAGTTGAAGAAAATAACCCTTATTTAACATCATATTATAATGTTCTATTAGTTTTGTTAGGTGAGTGTTAGTTCTGTTAGTTGATTGTTAGCATTTGTTAGCATTCCATTAATGAAACTAAAAAATAAAATTGAGTTTAAATTTCATGTTTTTTATAACCGAATGCTAACAAATATTAACAATCAACTAACAAAACCAATAAAATATTATAATCTGATATTAAATGAGGGTTATTTTCTTTAATTTATATCAGTGAGAGGTTTAAAATATCATAATATAAGGTAAGAGTTAAAACCTACTAATTTTGTAAGGTGAGAGGCTAAAACTTATCAATTTTGTAAGATAAAGAGTTAAAACTGTCATATTATAATATATGATAAGCTAAAACCTATCAATTTTGTAAAGTGAGGGACTAAATATTGGTTTTTACCACTACCTTCCTACGTAAACAACCGGCTGGGCCTAACTCGGGACCTCTGATTTAGTGAGCCGGTAATTTAGGAACGGCAGGTCCAAAATCGGTCCAGAACCAGAAAAACTTTTTCTTTTTTTAATCTTATGTAGCAGAACCAGAAAATTTTAAAATTTTTTTTAAGGACAAATTGCATGTAATTGGTTTTGGGTGGGAATGACTGCAGCAAATTCTTCTGTCTGCTCTTTACTTAGAAAATTCAATTGAT
>BPVZ01000007.1:1608557-1621242 GCA_020521535.1 Rubroshorea leprosula
TTATAACTTAATAATCATTTTTTTTCTTGAAAACGATTTCTTATACTAAATTTAATAGATATAAAATTCAAATCTCACCTGAATGTTTAGAAAAATATATACATCAACGTGTGAATAGAGGAGATACCAATGCCACTTTATTTTTTTCGAGATTCCAGCACGCAAGAGCAAGACTATCACGGCCGTCACAGTCACATTCACGGACAGCGACAACAAATGTTCACCACCATGTCTTGTTTTTGACACTACGTACTATTTTTTTTAAAAAAAAAAGAAAGAAAGAAACTTAAAACATTACAAACGTAAATATATAATATAAAAATTACATTATGCATGGAGGAGCACTCTGGGCCCAATCTCTCCTTTTGTTATGTATCTCGATAGCACCATGCGTGATGGCCCCCCCCCCCCCTCCCCCTGCGGCTGAGCTGATGCATGTGTTGCCACTTCTCCTTCCAACCCTCCCAAGTCTAAACTCTGCCCTACAATCTCCCTTTGTCTCCACGATGTAATTAAAACCCTACTTCAACAGTGGTGCCCATGAAGACCGTACTGGCTCAGCTCCATGGCAGTTGCAGATTCCATGGAAGCAAACTTGGCTAGCTCTTGTTGCAGGAAAGGTCTGCTCGACTCCCCTCCCACTCCCAGAAAATCCCTGGTTAATCCTCCTTCAACACTACCTTGGGTTGATTTCTTGTTCATATTCATAAACGAGCTGGAGCTCAATTCTCCCAACAGAGATCCATGAGATGAAGAAGACAATGAACTCACCAACTCGTTCAAGTTCTCAGCTTGATTCTGTTGTTGCGATGATGTCCTCTCGGAGTAGGGACTGCGGGCGGATGAAACGAGCTGGACCTGATGAGACGGCTGTGACCTGTTAGCCAACTCATTCAAGTTGTTATTTGGTTGCCTGAAGATGCTTGACAGAGATGAAGTCATTAAACCGAAACCAGAAGTACTAGAAGGACCGTTATTGGCTGATGGGTTGCTCCTTGCAGATCCCATCTGTGCTGCTTTTTGGAGGAGTGCAGTGGCTGACATGTGACCCTGGCTACTTCTATTATTATTGTTATTCGAATATAAACAAGTTATAGATTGAGACAAATTTCCTTTGTCTTCTTCTCTTTCTTCCTTTGGCATTCCTCGTGGCAATGGCGCCAATGTTGATATCGAGAGGTTATTGGCACCTGTAAATGATGCTTCTGGGTACTTGTATGATACTGATCCAAACATGTTGTTAATAGGTGCAATTCCCAAGTCAGCCAAGCCATTTGTGGAATTTGGTGCTAAGAAATTAGCATTGGAACTGCTTGCAATATTCCCAATTGGATTCAGTTGTGATGAATTGCCTTGGTCTAGCCATACCGGCAGCCTCAACTTCTGACCATCTCCGATGAGATTTCCCGCAAATTGGTCGGGCCCTGTAAAATCTGCCGTTAAAATCGAAGAAAGATGATTCATCCCAACAGCTACTTGAGGATTAATTATTGCCGATGAAACTGTAGTGAACCTCGCACTTTCTTCAGCCAAAGCATCACAGAATGCCCTGTGGGTTATGAAGCTATCCTTCCTATTTTGACGAAAAAAATTTTATGAGTATATATATATATACGTTACCAACCCATCATCAAGTACACGCATAACCCGAACAATATATATGAGACTCGAACATGAAATTAGTTTTAAGGTTATATATATTAGCTTTTCTGCATATACTATTTACTAAGCAAGTTATAGCTAGTAATTATATACGTCTAGAATTGTTCTTGTTCTAAGTTTAGACTGCATTAAATTCAAACAGAAAATGTCATGAAACAACGATTGTAGTATTTAATTAATTCTCCAACAAACTAATCATATAAGCAAAAGATTAATATTATGTTTATATATGTTACCTGGAAAAGAGTGTGCCACAGTCACATCTGTACTCTCTGGTGCCACAAATCTTGCTATGAGCTTTCCAATCTGATTGAACGGCATACTTCTTCGAACATTTTTCACACTTCCACTTCTTCTCCCCATGTTTTCTGCTATAATGCTTCTTTATTCCGGTAAGGTCACCAAGGGCCCTGGACCGGTCATGGTGGACGCAGGTCTTTTCGGGGCAGATGTAAACCTTCTTTCGGACCTCCTTGTTAGTTCTTTGCTTTAGCTTCCATGGCAGATTGTGGCCTCTTCTGTGGAGCTGCAAGTTCTGGTCCCTTTGGAAACCCTTATTGCAGATTTCACATATGAATCTGTTGGTAGCCATAAGTGATTTTGGAGACAAAGCTATGACTTCTGCATCCGGATCTGATTAATTAGAAAAACAAAACCCGGTTATAAAGGTCAAAAATTCAAACTTCTTCAATACACCTTTTTGACAATTAAAGAAACCCTATTAACTATGCAATAGCTGCTAATCGTACTTACTTATTTTTGAAAAAAAAAAATGTTACTTGCCTGGTGTTCCTGGCAAATTTCTCTTCTTCTTGGCCGGATTTGAAGTAGTAGAAGTAGGGTTAGGATTAGGGTTTGGATAATTTGGTTCTTGAGGTTGAGCAAACCCTGTAGGGATTGTAGATGGAACAGAAAGGCCATCTTGAGACATCATTTCTGCTACTGAAATTGGAAGTACCAGATTCAGGGTTTTGTCCGAAATTACCAAAACCAGAAGACCTAAGTCGAGAAGCTGTAAACAGTACCTGCTAAAACCGACATAAACCAAAAGCTAAGAAGCCTTAGTTCTTCTTTGCTTCAAAATAAAAAGTGTTAACGTTTTTCTGAATTTTTCTCTTACACACAAAAGGGAAGAAACCTGGGATTTGAAGCTCTTTGGTGTAACGAAAAATAATGTTTGTTCTTGGGGCCTGCACGAAGCCAGAAGAAAACTCCAAAAAGAAAGCTAGCTGGAGAGAATATTTTCTCTTGCTCTTTCTCTCTCTTATTTCTCTTTCTCTCTTTCTCCTTATCTTGGACGGCTGTCTCACTAACTCTAAGCCAGTCATTCATAGACTCGATCGGCTGCTGGACCACCGTCTCTAAGAATATACTATTTG
Organism: Rubroshorea leprosula; assembly: GCA_020521535.1. Classification (NCBI taxonomy): domain Eukaryota; kingdom Viridiplantae; phylum Streptophyta; class Magnoliopsida; order Malvales; family Dipterocarpaceae; genus Rubroshorea; species Rubroshorea leprosula. Next base: position 1,611,599 of record BPVZ01000007.1, read on the forward strand.
TTATAGTCAATAAATATGGACATTAATTATAAGTATGTGTACAACTATTTGAACTACTCCTAATAGTACCATAATGCTAAAAAATTAGTTAACTAATAATATAGAATGAATGTAAAAAAAATTTTGCTGAAATTGATTTTTCTTTTAATGATCAGTGATGTTCTCGAATTAGTTTACATATATTTTAATATTAATATGTCTTTAATCTGATAAAAAATAATTCATTCATAATAAAATTTATAAGAAAATTACTTTTTTTTTTTTAACATGGGAAAATTGAGGGAAGGGAGACTTGAATCATGGTGATACCCATGGTCAAAGATGTACCCTTTCCATTATAGCCATAGCTGCACGTGCCAAAAAAAAAGAACTTTTTTTTATTAATCAACTTGAGAAATCAAATATTAAGCAGGCAAGTTTGGAGAGTAATTAAATTAAGTCACAACTCCTTTGATGACCATAAATGATTCAGTGCACCTTTGACTTAATTCAAAAAAAAAAACTGTAATTTCCCCACTGTAGAAGAAAAGAAAAGTTAATTAATTAGAAATAAAAGTTGCGTACTCATTAATTGACTTATAATGTAAGATAAGTAGAATTTTTCCTTTTAATCTATAGGAGTTTGATTATTCTAATACTTATACTATTAATTAATCCTTAATAAACATTTAATTAATTTAAAGTTAATATGAAAAGTTTAAACACCTTTTATAGTAAAAAGGCTAGAATCTTAGAATATAATTTTTTTTTTCTTTAAAGAAAGACAGGTATGAAAAGAGGGGGGGAGGGGGGGGATAAAACTTAAAAGTGAGATGGCTTTACATTAGTTTACAGCCAGTTTGATTGATTGATACTTTGAGGTAGGTAGGAAGGTTAAAAATGATTATGATATAATTGTATTAAGGTGGAGAAGGGGGGCAAAGGAAAGAGGGTGGAAAGAGGGGTGGGATGAAAAGAGAAATAAAAAGCAAAAAGGAAAGAGGCGAGAGGGTGAGGGAGAGAGATGGGGGGGCGTCCCGTGATCGTGAGGAGGGGCTGAGCTGTGGGACCTATGGAAAGAGTGTCAGTGGAGAAAGTTGATGTATACCTACATGCAAAGACAAGAGATAGAACAGTACCCCTTGCTTTGTCGACCATATCTGGTATCACTCACATTTTCCTCTTGAAATTCGCCAAACAGAATCTTGTCCGAGTTGACTCGCTACCCTTCTCTCTATATGTCTCTCTGCATCTTACTTACTTAACTCGGTTAAGCACAAATTTTTAACGCTTGAAATGGAATTGGGTTGAACCGGATCTTTTGAGGTAATAATTCGTCTTTAAATTTTAATATTTAAATAAAATTAATGAAAAATTTAAATTTTATCAACTACTTAAATATTTACAGTTAACTTAGAGATCATTAATGCTTCTCTAAATCATGAGCTGATCTATTTTCTCTTTTCCCCTTATAATCGTCCTTGTTTAAAAAAAAAAAAAAAGATTTGGGTTGTCTATGTAAAAACCCTTTGAGAGCGCAGTCAACTCGGACCATGTAAAATCTAATGTAATGCGTATACGTATCTTCTTTTAAAATTTCCTTCATAGATGTCTCATCAAGTTTGTTTCGTAACAAAATTTAAATTTGAAACTACTCAAATTTTAATATATCAAGAAGAAATTCTTTCAGATAATATAGAAATATTTTATTAATTAGTGTATGTCAAGACAGCCATAAGGGCGGGAAATAGATGATACAATTTTGCTTTGGATTCTCCTATCTCAAAATTCCAAAAGACATTCTCATTTAGCCTGTGATTGTAATATACACAGCAAGTGGGTTTTAAAAATCTTGAAGTTTTAAATCATAGAGTTTCACGTGCAAATGCCTATTCAGTACGTACCGACTGGGAATATTTATAAGGTGGGAAAAAGCAATAGCGGTTGTCGTTTTGTTCTTTAGCATTTGAGGAACACATAACATAAGAGTTGTTTTCATTCCGATAACATTGGGAGAAAATAGGCAATTTACAAGCCTTTGGGCTTAACAAACCTCTGTTTAGTTTAGCCCAATTAAGCTCAAACCCTAACCATCGAGAGTCACAGGAGAAAAGGGCTCAAAAATGGATTTGGACCATACATGCAGTTATCATTATCCGAATTGCCTTTCTCCTTTCAGTACATGTTTGGTACTCATACACTTCAATGCCATACAAATTAGGTTAAAACTAACACACTTGAGCCAAAATTTTGAAGTTTTTCTAGCTTATTTAGGAGGTAAAGTTAAACATTTCCCCTAACATCTCTCCATTGGACCCATTTACCAAACATGAAAAAGATGACAATTCTAACAAAACTTTAAATCTTCAATAAACAAGTTGTATATGGTACTTTTTAAAACTTTTTCAGGAACCAAAATATGTTTGGATGCTTTCCAAACCTGAAGAGTTCTGAATAAAAAAGAGACAAAGAAAAACAGAAATCCTCTAATTCTGTTCTACAGAACATGACACGAACAAGTGCAATAAGCATCAACACCTTCCAAACCGAACAAAAATTACAAACGCAAATCTTCTGGATCTTCATATGGAAAATTCGATTCAATACCCCTCTTTGAGAACGACTGGTAAAGGTTTGAATCAGCGCATATTTTTCTCGGCTAGTTTCGTTCACAACAAGAGAAGCCTTTCAACATGAAGACACATGTAATAGACAAAAGAAACCCATCTAGTATTGTATCTTCTTCTGTAGAAGATGACACGATTAAATCTATGTACAGAGTTTTCCTGTAATTTGACGTTGGTGTTATCGTTTTTCTCTTATCTTCAACAAGAATCTCTAAATACAAAGTCTACAACTGTTTCCCAAGATAATAATCCTATAAACTCTAATGCAATTGGACGCATTAGGCACTCAACAGCTTAGAGCAATGGATTATAGAACAAATACATACATACACAGCTATTATATAGATTTGGAAAAAAAGGTTGAAGAAAAAGACCATCATACTTTAGAATGAGGAAAGCTGTCAAGGCTGTGATATCTCGGATTTCATGTTGGCTTTATTACGTCTTTCCACAGGAAATAACATTCATTCGAATCTCCAACAGACCTGTGCACGGAGAGAACTATGTCATGATAAGGAAATGAGCCAGAAAAAGGAATCTTTTGTGCTCTTACATTGAACTGCATACAAAATTACAATAAAAATATGTAATGTTTGACAATGCACTGCATCTGACTCAAAATTTAGAACTATCTAGACAATTCAGATAAAAGATTTATACCGTGAAAGGATTCTTAAAACACAACGACAAATGGCTGATTTAATTTTGAGAGCAGTTTTTTATAGATATGAAAGCTTCATAAAACGACTAAGACCAGAATCACAATCAACCTGTGAAGTTTAGATTCTGACTGGATCCAATTTCAATCACAATAGCAGCATAAGTGACGTATATAAGTTTAGGAAAATTGAAAACTGCCAAAACCAAGCTGAATCCAGCATACTAATTTCAATGTATTTAACAAAATGTCCTAATAACGTATATAAATTTGCAAAGATAACTATGGAGTTTTGAAGTTTATTAGCACAACGTAGAATGCACTAATTCCACAAGCAAAAGAACCATGGCAGGGACATGAAATTTCATCACTCGTGCCAGCATCACATTAAAGGTGTACAACTGTTAAGATCCCAAACAAATAAGCAATAGGAGGTGCCACATAAACATCAAGCAACTAAATCATATCAGCAAGAGGTTCTGCTTCCAAGAGGCTCATATCATTATCGACAAAAAAAGCCAAATGAGGCACTTTCATCATTTCTTCCTGTGAATATCTACCTTATGTTGATAGCTACTTTCCTGTTTATTATGTTAAATAGGGTCCCCACAAATAGGAAGTTGCACCCTATAATACCTTGACACTGTGCTCATACATGGACATAGTACTTGCCACTTGATGTGCTAAATCTCTTCATCATCACCAAATTGAAAGAGGTGAATAAAAAAAGAGCTATATCCTATGGAGAGAGAACACAATTCAAGTTTCCATTTGCCTCCTGGTTTTAGGTTCCATCCAACTGATGAGGAGCTCATCATTCATTACTTGCAAAACAAAGTTGCCTCACGTCCACTTCCAGCATCTGCAATTGCTGAGATAGATTTATATAAATATAATCCATGGGAGCTGCCCAGTTCTGAACCATTACCTCTTTAATATAGTCATTTCCCTCTCCCTTTGATTATGGGATAACAAGACTGATTTTGTTCCCTATACCACATTATTTTTGCAGAGAAAGCCTTGTTTGGAAAAGATGAATGGTATTTCTTCAGTCCACGGGACAGGAAGTACCCAAATGGAGCAAGGCCTAACAGAGCTGCAGGTTCAGGTTATTGGAAGGCTACTGGAACTGACAAGCCTATACTCAGTTCTTAAAGATCAAAGCAAATTGGAGTCAAGAAAGCTCTGGTCTTTTACAGGGCTAGATCTCCAAAGGGGGTTAAGACAGACTGGATCATGAATGAATACAGACTGCTTGGGACAGCAACTAAGTCATCAAAATCCAAAGGTGCCATGAGAGTAAGTGGCTAACCAGGATTAATGATTATGATTATTAAAAACTTTTATCAAAAATCCAAGAAACGACAATAGAAGTTTTCTGATAACATAAAAGAATTTGTGATTAAGCATAATACAAGTTACAGAAGCTAATAATTTGCTCCACTTTGAAAATCAGAAGCAAACTGCAAGAAACAGGGAGATCCGTCATTAATACTCCTTTATACTTTGTTCCTTTTGTTGTTTAGAGCCATAAGATCAAACCATCTGGAAATTCTTGTAGATAAAGAAGCATTTAAACTTGGCAGCAGGATAACAGAAACTTTAGTTTTTCTTCTTCATGTGGAAAATATTGCCTCTGTTTTTTGCAGTTGGATGATTGGGTTCTATGTCGGGTACGGAAAAAGGGAAATACAGAAGATGACATATGTGAAGTTCAACACAGCCAAAGCACAGAATTGATGAGGTATTTATGCAGGACTGAGGGGCACCCTACATTCACGGACCATAAAAATGCTATGATATCAGATTGTCTGAAGCAAGATTGCCAACTCTTAGCTTCCTTATTAGCTGGCCAAATCTCATCCACCATGGAAACTATTTCAGGTTCCAACTTCCAATGGAGAAGAGACTGTCAATTGCACCTCAGTTCATGAACATAGTTCTTAATCTTCTGATAAAGTGAATTTGCCCATAAAAATTTCTTCTTTAGATTTAGATGGTTATTTCAACACACTAAATAGGAATCCTGATGTTGGAAATGGGCATGGGAATATCCTACCATCCAACCAGAAACTAAGTGGTGACAACAGAATTGAGGATCCTCTTGCTAACAAGGCAGTGGACAACAACGCTTTGAACTACTACAGCCAAACCCAGTATGAAGGTGGGATCTACAACTCTAATTCGTCAGATTCATCTATCAAATTCCAGGGACTCAAAGAATTGGCCTTCCCATATTGATACTTGCAGTAAATAAAAATTCAAGTTAAGAGACCATACAGAGAAGATGAAGAGCACAGAGAATGGATTACCATGCACGCTGACTGGCAGTCAGTAAACCAAATCAGCAATCTATAATCTATATATCATGTGTAGCCTTATGTGATTCTTCATGTGAGGCATGTTGAGTTTCTGTCCATCTACTCATGAGTTTTCTTATTTAAAACTGCTGTAAGGTTTACAACATATTTTTGAAGCACATTAAAGAATCTATTGAGAAAATGAAAATGTTCTCAAACTAAGCACTAAGATCTTAAAAAAAGAAGTATTAAGATCTGAAAATAACATTTTAAAGACTATTATTACAATAAACACATCATAATCCCCATCAAAATGCATAATCACCATAATCTGAAAGGTCAAATAGACAATGAAGTGACCAATCCAAAACAGTTTTCCCAGGCAACAACAATAAATGAAATGGACCAAATATTGAAACACATAGACAAGAGCCCCCAAGTAACAGAAGAACCTTATACCTTACAAGATTACATTCAAACAAGATGTAGAAGAGGCCTTCAAAAGCAATTTATTTCAGTATACTGCAAAAGCAATGCAAAATTTCATTAGGAAATGACCATGAAAAAAGATTCCATTGGCAAATATTCTGTATCAAATTTATTAGATAATGAATGTTTTGCTTGCCAGAAGCTCTAACATAAGCAGTATTGAAGAAAGCCACAAAAGGGAGTAATATACTAAAATTGTATAAATACTGAACCCACTTGTATAAATAAGAAGCAACTCCCAGAAAAACACACAACAGAATGATGTCAATGCAGAAGTTCCGACTTGAACGCAGCTGCAGCAATCACAAAAGTTTCAGAATATTTGGGCAAAGAATTGTCTAATGAATCATTGTAAATTATATAGATGGAAACCATAAAGAATTGCCTAAGGAATTCTCATTCATTACCCGGTTGACTGTTTCCTTGAGCTTAACATTAGTCTTTCTAAGATCACCCGTAGTCTTGTCCACCTATTAAAACATCATTGAGGCAATAAGTGATGCATTTATGGACATAACACCAACTTTGTTTGTTTTTAAAATCAAACTGAAGGGACAAGGGTATAACATAAAGTAACAAAAGTTTCACCTTTGTTTCAATTTCATCCATCAGAGGAACTTGCCTATCCAATTCCTGAACATAACAACAAAAGGATTAATCTCTAATGGTTTCTAACGTCACTGTCAAACTGTCTTTGATGAAAAATATCCACCTCATTCATATCTTGAGCCAAACATTTAAGTGTATCCAATCCTTCAGATATAACATCAAGACCTTGATCCTGCACAGATATCAAGTAGAATCAGGTGAGAATGCACTCCTCAGCAGCAAATAAATATGGTACAGATTACACAAACATGTCTTATCCCCTCTAGAGGACAGGAAGAACTATCAAAAGCAATTAGGAAAAAAATTCAAGAATCTTACATGCCTGTTTCATTTTCCGCCTTTCATATTCCTGTCTAAATTGACTTGATTCTTCACTTTGCTCGAAAAAATTGTTGTCAAAGTCTGTATCTGATGTCGTAGCTAAACAATAAACAACCAATGGTCAATTGAGGATCACATTCAGGATAACCATGACTTAATAAAGAAAATGACTAATACAAATTACCAAATGAGTCAAACAAAATATTTTTGTTAGATGATGAAGCTCCCCATCCACCAGTTTGCTTGGATGCAGACATGGTCCCATCTTGAATTTCTTTAATCTTCTCTGATAGTGCAAAAACCAGATCCACACGAGCTTCTTGTTCTTCTTCTGAAAGCCCCTTCACCTGTGATTAGACAGAAATAGGACTGTTGCTACAAGTCCACTTCAACATATAAATCTAAGTAAAGTCATATTTAGGACATATGCAAGTAAAATTGGATACAAGAAACATTTCAAGTCATTTACTTTTGGAATTATATGTTAATCTCTATAGTTTTGTTGACAACTCAGAATTAAATGGAAAAGATTGAGTGTATCTACCAAAATACTAAATGAAGCCTAACTCTTCAATATAAATAAACAAGAAACAGAAATTATCTTCAGTTTTCAAGTAAATCTGTTTATTTCTTCTTCTTTACTCTCTTGTTATCTAGAAATTTGGTCTAAGGACGTGATATTGATCAAACTTCACTTCCTCCACTAAACATCTTACTAGCATTGAATTTCCCAAAAACCAACTGCTAAACTGCAGAACTAGATTACATTATTCATTTTCCAAAAACACACACACACACACACACACACTTCTAGGTACAGAAAGATGCAACTTTTAACAAATTAAAATGATCAAACATTACATATTGTGTTTGTTCACGGGAATACTTATGCCTAAATGATGTTGTTTTGTAGTTGTAATCATCATAAATAATAATTTTAAAAAGCTGAAAAGGAAGCAAGCAGTAAATGCTTATTAATATTGTATCAGAGAACAAAACTCTCCTTGAACTTCACAATTAAATGATCCATTTTGGGCCCACCTAGAAAATTTCTGGACCTGCTCAAGCAAGGAGCATGCTTAGAATGGATGATACCTCCTCACAAAACCAAGGCTGATTTTCGTTGGAACTCTCAGATAAAATGGTTCCAGAAAATTTCTGAAAGAAATGATCAATTTCTTTTGATTTTTGATAATGCAAAGAAAATCAACCCCACACCAAGAAGGCAATGCACCATTAGGCATCCATCATTATGAGACACATGCTACCCCACTGGAGAATAATCACTAATTCACTATAACCAAGAAAGGCTACCTAAAGTTAACCTGGTTAAAATTTTACAATTCACAAACAGAGCTCCAATATCATATTTCTGTTCAAAAACACACCACTCTCTGGCAAGCAATAGGACAGTTATCAACCATAGAAGCAAGAGAACGTAAAGTTTCCTCTGGCATTAGCTCCAAACTTGTGCTGATATGCAACCAAGAAAAAAACTAGACAGTAGGACAACTCACAAATCTTAGTACATGTTTATGAGACCAAAGTTCTCTTGTCCCCTTCTGGTCCCTTTTATCTAGAAATCATAGCTTCCAGGCTTATTTCTTCTAGAATTTCCAAAAGTACTAAATTCTTTGTTTTTTGTCATCATGGTTTCCAAGCAGTAAGAACTAACGATATCTCTCTTTGAACAGTACATGTGATTCAAGCCAAGCATGCTGTGAATGTCCAAACAGGAAAAGGTTCTTATCTAGTGCTAGTAAATATAAAGTAATATTATCCAATTTTCTATCTCTAATAAACACTTAGAAAATACAAAGTAACATGTCATTGATTTTAATGATTCTCAAAAGATATATATGTCATAGTTATGCGTGATTTTTTGGAAATGCAAAGTCGATTATATCAACCTTCTTTTTAGCCAATTTCTGCAGCTTAGGAATCTCTTCCATTAATCGAGCCTTCAGTCGACGAACCTCAGCGCTCATCGCAACGGCAGCCGCCCTGTTTTTCTCCATGGAAATCATCTCAGCTTTCTGCAATAATTTAAATTTGGAGTACATTAAATGAGATCAACCTTTGCTTCGTTTCTTAAATGAAAATTTCGAACTAGAAAAAGCCTAATTATGATACGAAATTACATTGTCAAATAAGAATCAGAACGTGAAATCGGGAAAAGAAATCGAACCTGGACAGCTTTATCGATTTCTTCTTCCATTTGAGCGTACAGGCGAGCGAAGGCATCGTCTCCATAGGCATTTTGCTGGCGCTGCTTGTCGACGTCGTACCTGTCGTACTTCTTGCAAATCTCGTCGACTCTGAAGAGAATGTCGATTACGCTCATTTTCGGTGTCGTTGTCGCACAAGGGTGGTGGAGAGGAGAGGAAGTCCGTTTTATCTTGCTTTGATTCCACCATTATTTCTTTCTTCTGTTCTCTGACTCTAATTTTGGAGGGAGCTGTGGGCAAATGAGGCGTCGAGAGCGAAGATCGGACTATGTAAGGACCTAGAATGGAGACGACAGGAGAACATTTGGCGGGCCTGTACCTTTTCACGCGGGGCTGGGATTTTGCTTGCTCCACAACATCCTCGGGAGTCTGGACTGGTTTTGAGGTGGACCTGGTTTTTCCATTTTTTTCTTTTTTTAAATGGTTGTCAGGC
>BPVZ01000007.1:1635485-1647344 GCA_020521535.1 Rubroshorea leprosula
ATAAGGTTCGGGTAAAGTTGTAGAGGATACGAGGAGGCAAGTCTCAAGAGATGGAAGGACAATGAGGGTCTTAAAGGAAAGAAAACCAGTGTGCAGAATGTGATGACATGACTTTATATATATATTAATATGAAATTTCTACCTTGATATTATTAATATTGGATGAATTTTATGAGATTTTACATGGTTTCATTTTTTGTACAGAAAAAGACTTGAATGTATAAAAATAAGAGTTTTTTAAATTAATTGAATATCTTTTGAAAGTTGAGGAACTAAATTGCAAGAAGAAGGACGCCTCTTTGGGACCTAAATGAATGAATCTTCAGTTTTGGGATCTAAGTGCTCATCATACAAAATCTGGAGGATCAGATCTGCTATTTTACCATTGAAGAAATTGCAAAAAAGACAGAAACTCGACATGGGTGTAGTGTCGACACATAATCGGAGTGTCAATACCATGCGTTAAGCATTCAGAGTCAGACTTTTTGTTTCCTGTTTTGTGTCGACACGTAATTCGGGGTGTAGCACCATGTGTTTAGCGTCCAAAATTCAAGTTTCCTATTTTGGTTCAAATCCCACTTCTATTCCAATTAGGGTTTTTAAAATCCTATAAATACCCATCCAAATTCAAAATGGAGAAAGTTTTGGGAGGTTGGTGGCAACCCTTTTTTGGGCATTATTGGAGATCAAGATAGATGTTTTATCAACAATAGAAGATCAAGGAGTTTAATTCCCTCAAATTGGGTTTTGTTTTTCCTTAGATTCTTTTTATCTATTGTTTGATATTCGAATGTTCATAATTATGATTTCAAGTTTTATTATTTTTATTATGAATTGATTTAATCAACTATGGCTAAGATGTAACCTAATCAATTTAATATACGCTTTTATGATTTTTACACTTTTGAAATTGCTATTCCATGATGAGTATATATTATTGTTCTTAATGCTTTTTAATGCTTTATCACCATTAAAACTAATTTGGAGAGCATAATTGAGACCGAGAGGAGATTTTATGCAATAACTTCTAGTAATATATACCATGAATTGAACGAAAGCCAAAGATAGACCAACATGATTCGTGCAGCATTAGTGATAAGTGGACTTAATTTTCTACCTAAAGTAGGAAATTTCGTAGAACATAATGCATCTTTATCTATTTAAATTCACATAGAGATATAGTGGGTTAATAAATTAAGATAGGTTTGATATAACTTGAGAAAGTATATCAAATGGGATAGGAAATCCCATTGTCACATGAATAGTAACATCTTGAAAGTAAAATAATAAAAAATTTATGTTAATTGATTACGGTGTAGTCGATGTCTTAGTACCTCATATCTCATATCTTAGTTAGTACCTCATATCTTAGTTAGTACCTCATATCTTAGTTAGTACCTCATATCTTGGTTAGTTTTATTTTAATTGTTATTTGTTTCTTATCATTTTGAATTAAAACTTCTTTCTTTCGAGTGTTCAAATAAATTTAGGGTGATTATTTTGATACTTAATTAATCACAATCTTTGTGGGTTCGACACTCTACTTATCATTATATTACTTGGAGCGACTAGTACACTTGCTAGAGTGATGTGATGTTAATGCATTAGAATGGATAGAGTTGTTCAACCAGGTCAATCATATACGCAGGCAGTGGTGGGGATTCATCCACAGATTAGGGAGTTCCCTAATAGTGAAAGGTCATTGCGTGACAAGGAAGTGCAATTTGTGGAGAAGGAGGCGGTTGTCATTTGTTTCTTATCATTTTGAATTAAAACTTCTTTCTTTTCGATTGTTCAAATAAATTTAGATTAATTATTTTGATACTTAATCAATCACAATCTTTGTGGGTTTGACACTCTACTTATCATTATATTACTTGGAGCGATTAGTACACTTGCTAAAGTGATGTGATGTTAACGCATTAGAATGGATAGAGTTGTTCAACCAAGTCAATCATATACGTAGGTAGTGGTGGTGATTTGTTCATAGATTAGGGAGTTTCCTAGTAGTGAAAGGTCATTACGTGAGAAAGAAGTGCAATTTGTGGAGAAGGAGGTAGTTGGATCTTGCGTTAAGGATGTTGTAGGTAACAGGTTGGTGGAGGATATAACTGAACAGTCTAACAAGGAGGTTATTGAGTTTGTACCAATGAAGGAGGAGACCAAATCGCTTGAAGGAAGTATGATTGCTATAGTAAAATTGGTAACATCGATATCTAGTATTCAGGAAAGAGTAGATGTGGATGGGGGGGGTGATTACCTTATCGCCATTGGGAGGAAGAAAGGTGTTATTAACTGAATGGGTTGCAGGTTACTTGATTAATTACATAAGCAAAATAAAGATGTGATTGATTTATGGTTTGAGTCAGTACAACCATGGACATTGGCAAATCAAGTAAGCAATAGATTGGTGTGGTTACATATATCTGGGATCCCGCTAAAAGTTTGGTGTGATAGATGCTTTCAAAGGATAGGCGAGTTGGTGGGAAAAGTGGTTCGGATTCATGAAGATATAAAAAATAAAACGATTTTGTGTGATGGAAGGGTGTTAATCTTGTGTTTTGAAATGAGTAAAATTATCTGAACTGTAAAATTGAAAGTTGAGGAGCAGATGTATAAAGTTGGGGTGGTAGAGGAAGAATGGCGTTCTGATCCCGATTGTTTGTTGTTGGACAGTCATAGGTAAAGTGAATCGGAAACTGAATTGGAGTAGTCATTGCTACATAACAGTAACGAGCATGATGACTTGATTTTTGTCGAAAATAGTGGGGAGAATGAGGATAATTTTGATGTGGAGTTGCTAGAGAAGGAAGGAGATTTGAATTCAAACAAGACTGTGTAATAGACAACAGTGATAGCATGTCTTCTGAAACGAAGGATGTAGGAGATGAGTATAGTGGGCCTAATAAAAGTAATGGGCTGGTAAGGGATATGCGGGTTGGGCCTGATGAGGTCTATGGGCCTAATGAGGTCTATGGGCCTGATGCAAAGGTATCTCAAAGGAGGGCCAGTGTTGATAATGAAATACAATCTGGAGCAGATAAAGAACATGTTTTAACCCCTATTCAAAATCAGAAAAATAGGGGAGTGACGAGAAGGAGGCGGAAGCAGATTGTGGAGTGCTACCCACAAAATTTGGTAGAAATTGGAGACAAGTGCAGTCAATGGGTCACGGCAAGGTCTAAGCAGGGACAAAGATGGAAGCAGGCTCAACAGGACGTAGTTGTGAAGGTATGTGAAAGTATTTTTGTTTCGGATGGGTGCATAGCTCATAGAACTCGGGTGATCCAATAGCAAATGAATTTACTAGAGGTGGGAAGGATGATTAGTGTGGGAAAAAGGTTGAGGATTCAGATCCAAGGGAATGAAGAGAAGGTTTAGTCTAGATTATTGCAAGTTGAAGAATGGGAGAAAGTGACAGGGTAGTGTAGGAAAGATGCTTGAAGGGTGTTAGGATTGTGTGGGTTCATGCGCTTTCTTTTCAAATATGAAGTTTTCATCCTTTAATGTTAGGGGATTGGGGGGGATTGGTGAAAAGGAAGGAGGTAAGGAGAGTAGTAAGAAAAGAGAGGATAGATTTTTTGTTTTTGTAGGAGACTAAATTGTAGGAGGTGGATGGACTTTGTGTAGGGGGTTGTGGTATTTAGATGGTTGTGATTGGGTTATGAAGAAGTCATTGGGTGCTTCAGGGGGTTTACTTTGTGTATGGAATAATGTTAACTTTATTAAGCTAAGGGAGTTTATTGGGGATAGTTTTCTGGGTATTGAAGGGGTTTGGAGATTGAAGAAGGTTTTATGCCACTTAGTGAATGTGTATGCTCCGTAGGATAGGCATAAAAAGGTGATGTTATGGGAGTAGTTGGGAAATATGGTTATGGAAAAGGGAGGTTGTTGGTTGATAGTAGGTGATTTTAATGCAGTTAGGTGTCCAGAAGAATGGAGGAGAAGAACAGGAGAATGCCTAGAGATGGAAGAGTTTAATGCTTTTATTGAGACAACAAGACTAGTTGATATCAGATTGGTTAATAGACGATTTACATGGTACTAATTGGATGGATCTTCTCTGAGTCGATTGGATAGATTTTTGATGACGGAGGAGATGTATGGTATGGGGCACGAGTGGGTGCAATAGGGAATGAAAAGAACTGTATCATATCACTATGTTGTTGTCTTGAAAACAAGTAGTGTAGATTTGGGTCCAAAGCCGTTTCGAGTATTAGATGCATGGCAGCAGCTTCTAGATTTTAGAAGAGCCGTGGAAGGCAGATGGAGAGAGTTGGAGGTTGAAGGATATGTAGGTCATCAATGCAAACAAAAGTTAAAGTTGTTGAACGAATTTTTAAAGGGTTGGAACAGGGATGTGTTTGGGGATATGGAGGCTCAACTTGAAAAGACAGCTGAAATGGTAGAAAGGATTGACAAGAAGAATAAAGATTTTGATCTGGAAGAGTTCGAATTGAGTCAAAGACAAAGAGTCCAAGAAATGTGGTCTATTTTGAGGAAAAATGAGGCTATATGGAGGCAAAAATTGAGAAGTAATTGGGTGCAATTGGGAGATCTAAACACCAAATTTTTCCAGAACATTGCTAATGGTAGGAAGGCTTAGAATAATATATTGGGGCTCTCCCTATGGATCTCGTTGAATTTCATTATGAAGAGGAAGTTAATTTTGAAGAAGATCTTTTATTTGTTGGTCCAGTTTCTATTGATTTTGAAGGATTGAAACACGATAATTTCTTGCTAATTCTCTATGGGGTAAGTGGGTGGAGGAGCCTAAATTGGTTAAGAGGGAGGTCGTCAAATATTTTTCTGTTTTGTTTTAAGGTGAATTATGGAACAAACCTAAGCCTACTGGTATAAGCATTTGAAAGATTTCTAAGGAGAAAAAAGAGTGGTTAGAAAGATCATTTTCAACTGAAGAGATTAAAGAAGGGTTACGATGTTGTGAGGGGACTAAAGCACTTGGCCCAGATGGTTATAATTTCAAGTTCCTCAAATTTGCATGGAGTATTTTAAACGAGGACCTTGTGAAATTCTGTAAAGAGTTTCATCAGAATGGTAGGTTAGTAAGAGGTTTAAATTCTTCCTTTTTGACTCTGATCCTTAAAAAGCATAATCCTATGGAATTGAAGGATTATCATCCTGTTAGTCTAATTGGGTGTGTATATAAGTTATTGGCAAAGGTGTTAGCTAATAGACTCAAGTCTGTGATGTCAAAGATAATTAACAAAGCTCAATCTGCTTTTTTGGACGGTTGTTAATTGGTGGATAGTGTTTTAGCTTTAAATGAAGTTGTGGATGAAGTCAAGAAGAGCAAACAACAGGCTTTTGTTTTCAAAGCAGGTTTCGCAAAAGTGTATGATTGTGCTGATTGGTCATTTTTAGATTTGATGATGGAAAGGTTTGGCTTTGGATCTAGGTGGAGAGGATGGATTAAGGAGTGCTTATCAACAACAAAGGTTTCGGTTTTAGTCAATGGCAATTCCACTAAGGAGTTTGAGATTGGAAAAGGGTTAAGGTAGGGTAACCCTTTGTTTACATTTCTATTTTTGATGGTTGGTGAGGGTTTACATGGGTTACTTAAAAAAGCAAAGTTGGAAGGTTGTTTAGGGGTGTTGAAATTGGGAAGAGGGATCTGGTTGTATCTTTGCTACCATTTACCGATGATACAGTAATTTTGGGTAAAGCTGATGGGGAGAATGTTTTTATGGTAAAAATCATGTTACGATAGTTTGAGTTGATGTCGAGATTGCAAATTAATTTTAGTAAAAGTAGTGTCTATGGTTTTAATGTATCGACAAGGTGGTTAAATGGGGTGGCTTGTTCTCTGTGGTGTGGTGTTGGAAAAACACCTTTTTTGTACTTAGGCTTGCTTGTTGGTGGTAAATTTGGAAGTAAGAAATTGTGGGAATCAGTGGTTAGTAAGTTTCATGCCAGACTTGTCGTTTGGAAGTCTACTTTGTTGTCTTTTGGTGGCTGCATCACCTTGCTCAATTTGTTACTTTTTGCTTTACTCATTTTTTACATGTCTTTATTTTATTTCATGTGGTTTCTGAGTTGGTAAAATTCAAAGGGGGGTTTTTGTGGGGTGGGGTTGCGTTGAATAGGAAAACTTCATGGGTTAAATGAGATTATGTTTGTGGTTGTAAGGTGAAGGGAGGTCTAGGAGTGCTAGATTTAAGAAGGAGAAATTGGGCATTATTAGGGAAGTGGTGCTCTCGATTTGGTGATGGTGTGGAGAGTTTATTGAAGTGGGTAGTAAGGGAAAAATATTATGAGGGTCAGTGTGAGGTGGATATAACATCAATTGCACATTTAAAAGTATCAAAGATGTGGAAGGATATTATTAGTATAGGTGGGAGATTGGTTAGGTTGAGGGATATGTTGGTGAATGAGTTTAGATGGGAGGTGGGGTGTGGTGGTAGGGTGGGAGTCTTGAGGGAGAATTGGGTGGGTAGTAAACCTTTAAGGGATTTATGTCCTACACTATATGGATTAGCTATGAATAAGGAAGGCTTGGTTAGTGAGATGGGGCAATGGGAAAGTGATAGGTGGCGATGGAATATGGCATGGAAAAGGGAGAGAAAGGGGCGAGAAAAGATGAGGAGAAGGTCTTGTGGGGGGTACTGGATAGTATACACTTAAAGAAAGGTATGGGGGATTGTTGGATTTGGGCATATGATCTGGGAGGTAAGTATATGGTTAGGACAGCTTATGAGTTTTTAGCTTCTAAGGAGTGTATTCTTGATACTTAGATTTGTAAGCTCATTTGGTGTAGGCTAGTGCCTTCAAAAGTGGGTTTTTTTGGGTGGAGGCTGTCTTGATGCTGCTATCAAAATGAAATTTACAAAAAAGGGGTGTGTTGTTGTAGTAGGAGGGATTATTTTGTGGTTTGTGTCATGAGGTGGTGGAGGAGATTAATCATTTATTTTGCACATGTAAGGAATCTTGGTTAGTTTGGGCTAAGGTGCTAAATTGGTGGGGCATAAAAGCTGTCATGTTGAATACAGTTAAGGGAGTGACAGAATTTTTCTTGCATGATTTTGGTCAAATTATAAGGAAAGAGATGGGTGCATGTGTTTTTCTTGTTGTTGCATGGTATTTATGGTCTTGGCAGAATGCTTGTGTATGTAAGGACTATGGGAGTATGAGGGAGCGTAGGTTGGATAAGGTACAAATGAAGTCTTTTTTTTGGATTAAAAATAAGGTGGATGGATGTCCTTTTTCATTTTATGAGTGGAAAGTGAACCCCGTTGATTGTGCTTTATCTATAATTAAAAAAAAAAACAATTCATGAGGGACATTAACAAGGGCATGAGCAAGTTGACCAACAACACGAAATGCCTAGACTTGCACTTCCTCACTTTCCCTCAACACATTCTTGTTCTTGACATCGCTCCACCCCTTTTTGTTGAATACATACATACATATAGCTAGTCCTCCTCCTCGTCTTCTCCATTTTCCATCTCTTAAGAACCACGGTGAAGCAATCTTGTGAGGGTTTGATAAGCTACACCATCATTCTCACTTCGCTGTTGATAATGGCTTCTTCAAAGGGTTTTAAGAACTTTAAAAAAATCTTTTGTCGCTTGTTTCACTGACATCAACATTTGGTTTTGAGCCTTTTTCAAGTCAATTGCTATTAACCTCTTCTTAATTAACAATATCGACCCCTCTACCGTTCCCTAGTGTATTATAACCTCCCTAAATTCTTTTGGGTATAGTGGTGAAGTTCCTTACGGCGGTGGAATTGCATGAATTGGAAGTATTGCTTTCTTTTTTGATTTGTTTGAATAAGAAGGAAGATGGGAAAGAGACTGTTGTTGTTATTATTGTTATTGTTGTTATTATTGTTGTTATGATGGTGTTGTTGGTGTGGTGTTGTTGGTGTGATGTTGTTGTTGTTATTGTTGTTGTTATTGTTGTTGTTATTGTTGTTATTATTGTTGTTATTATTGTTATTGTGATAGTACCATTTTTCATTGATATTAGTCCTCCTTGTTGTCTTTTCCGTTTTCCATCTCTTAAAAACCACAGTGAAGAGATCCCATGACAATTCAATTAGCAGCACCGTCATTCTTGCTTTGCTATTAACAGTGGCTTTTTTAGAGAGTTTCGAGAACTTGAAAAAATTTTTAGTCGCTTGTTTTATTGACATTGATATCCAATTTTGAGCCTTAATTTTTCAAGTCAATTGTCATTAACCTCTTCTAAATCAACAATATCAGCCCCTTCGTTGTGCGTATTATAACCTCCCTAAAATCCTCCAAGAGGGGCACTAGTGTTCCTTACGGTGGTGGAATCGCATGAACTAAAAGCGTCACTTTCCTTTTTTACTTGTTTGGATGCCAAGGAAGAGGAGAAATACACTATTGTTGTTGTTGTGATGGTGGTGCTTCTCACTATTGTTCTTCATCTTTGAGCAATTGAGAAAATAAATCTATGACAAACACAAAAGCACCAAAACAAGAAGAGATTTTGAAGTTAGTGATGGCTATAGTGATGGCTCTTGCTTTCAACTCTTGTGATTGTGCATGATGCCGAAGTTTCTTATTTTTCATGGTATTGGAGAAATTAACTAGGGTATTATGAATGTATGTAGGGTTTTTTTCTTTCCTTAAAACTTGAGAAGTTGTAAAGTTTTAATTTATAGGTGAGCGATTCTTGTTAAGAAAGGAATAAGAATTAGAGAAATGGAAAGAATTGGAGGTGAATTTAAGTTTTATCATGCTTCTAATTTTGTTATTAGTTTTTTATGAGTTATTTAATCACATACTATTACTAAGTAAAATTAATTAAGTTATTATTATTAACTAATAATGCATGATTTATTAAAGATATAATTATAATAATATAAATAATAAGTGTGTTTGTGTTTAAATATACCTAATATTCCTTATTTATAGTTTTGAAAGAAACATAGTTCAATTAAATATATAAGTTTTCTTGAAGTATTAATACTAAATAAGACAAATAATGGATTAAAATCCCAACAAACTCTAATTCTCGATTTATTAGGAAAAAATGTTGGATTGTATGAATTAATTATGTGAAATAGAAAGTCTACTTGCAACATACATAAGAATGAATTTAAATTTTATTACTTTTTTTTTTGTCTCAAATTAAATGTGATTTTTTTTTTCTTTTTACTTCTTTCCATTGATTATGAATTTGTTGAGAATTTATATTTTTATTTATATTACCCTTAAGAAAAAATAAAAAAGTTACTTGAATGATACAAAATTGTACAAAAAGATTGTTTATGAATTATTTTCCACATACATAAGGGACATATATATCGTTGCACACTTGCACCATTTCTCATGATAGAATGTAGAAAAAAAGACAATGAGATATATCAACTAAAATTTTTTGCTCTTCCATTTCAACATGGTGTCATCTATATAAGCCATTCACTATGCATGATATTCTTGCATCCCTAAGAGTACAAAAATCTAAACAAAAGAGCAAATTATGGTGTCCTCTTTCTCTCACTTCTTGTTTTTTACTGTCTTACTAGTTTTTCCCTCTCAACCATATTTCCAACATCCATTGTGTCGAAGAGATGAGCACCTTGCCTTGCTACAATTCAAGGAAAGCTTTGTAATTGATAAGCATGCTTCTTCTGATGATCCATTCACTTGTCCTAAAGTCAATATCTGGAAATCCCAAGGGATGGATTACTGCTTTTGGGAAGGTATATGGTGTGATTAGGACACTGGTCATGTTATAGGCCTTAATCTTAGTAGTAGTTGTCTCTTAGGTTCCATCAATTTCAATAGTAGTCTCTTCCACCTCCAACATCTTAATCTTGCCTTCAATGGCTTCAATTATTCTAAGATTCCACCTGCTTTTGCAAATCTTATTAGTTTGACTTATCTCAACCTCTCTTTCTTTCCTAGATAGATACCATTTGAACTGTCAATACCTACTAGCTTATCCACCCTTGGTCTAGCTCTCAATTGTGATCGTTTCTCTTCAAAAAAAGGATGGTTAAAAGTTAGAACTGAAAAGGCCAAACTTGAGAGGCCCAGTAGAAAATTTGACAAGCGTGGAATACCTTTGCCTCACTAGCACCAAAATAAATTTTAGAATTCCTAGTACCTTAGCAAATATGTCCTCCTTAAGGTCCATCATTCTTGGCAATTGTGGATTGTTCAAAGAGTTCCTAATGGCAATTTGCCAACTACCAAAACTTCAAGCCCTTGTTGTGGGTGACAACCTAGGTCTTATGGGTAATTTGCCTAAGTTTCAGTTTCACAACTAGCTTATGATTCTTGCAATTCACTATACCAATTTTTCTGGTAAATTACCAACCTCAATTGGAATGCTCAACTCTCTGGAGTATTTGTCTATTGGCAATTAAAACTTCTCAAGCTTATTACCACCTTCTCTGGGTAATCTTACCAAGCTCCAAACCTTGACACTTGATAATAATAGCTTCATTCGTACAGTTCAGATTGACACATTTCTTGAGCTCAAATACTTGAAAGATTTGTTGTTATCCCAAAACAATTTTCCATTGCTAATCAAAACTAGAAAAAGAGTAGCAACACCATTTTTGCAAAGCTGGAAACTTTAGGACTTGGTAACTGTAATTTAAAAGAGTTTCCAAGCTTCTTGCATGACTTGGACCAACTAGAAATCCTCAAACTTTCTTCCAATGACGTTAGTGGCAAGATACCAAAATGGATATGGAAATTCAGTAAAAGTTTGTCAATTTTGGACCTTTCCCATAACCCATTGATAAACTTTGAAAAATTTTCAACTTCCTTTCCTTCATCTACTCTAGACTCTTTAGACCTTAGTTTTAACCAGCTTAAAACTTCACTACTAATCCCTTCATTGTCCATTAATTTCTTTTTAGTTTCTGAAAATAAATTAATGGAAACATCCCATTTGAATTTGACAACCTAACTTCTCTCCAAGTTCTAGATTTGTCTCATAATATCCTAAATGGAATGATCCCACAATGTATTGACAACTTTAGTAAGTCCTCAGTGATTTTGAATTTGCAAGGAAACAACTTCAAAGGTCTAATTCCTCCATCTTGGCTAGCTGGAAACAATTTAAAGGTGATTCAACTTGGATAGAACTATTTGAACGGAAGGGTACCAAGATCATTGGCAAATTGTAGAATGCCAGAGTTTCTTGATCTTGGAAACAATCATATTAGATATATCTTCCTTCATTAGTTGGGAACTCTTCCCAGATTGAAGATTCTCATTTTGCATTTCAACGAATTCTATGGTGCAAATAATGTTCCAGGATCAATTCCTTATTTCCTAATCTTCAGATCATTGACCTTTCCCATAATAGATTTGTTGGTCTTCCACCAACAAAATACTTCAACGTGTAGAGTTCCATGGTAGATATTGATAAAGAGAACACGAAATACTGGCTTGCATATGACAATTATGAGTTGAATGGCTTCATGGATGCCAATCCATTCCTTTATTCAGTGACGCTAACAAACAAAAGGAGTGAAGACGAAATGTGAAAAGGTATTAGATATTGTCTCAGGATCTTGCAACAAATTTAAGGGAGAGATTCCACATGTAGTAAAGGAGCTTAAAGGGACTTCAATTGCTTAACCTTTCCAATAACATCCTCATCCTCGAGAAATCTCAAAAATCTTGAAGCTTTATACCTTTCTCAAAACAAGCTCACAGGAATCATTCCCACGCAGCTAACGTAACTCAATTTCCTTGAAGTCTTCAATATCTTGCACAACCATTTGACGGGACCTATTCTGAAGGGGTAGCAATTTAATACATTTGATAATAGTTCATTTGATGGGAATTTAGGGTTGTGTGGATTGCCACTGTCAAGGAAATGTGACAACTCGAAGGCCTCGCC
>BPVZ01000007.1:1706019-1722821 GCA_020521535.1 Rubroshorea leprosula
TTGAACTTCTAATAGGTTACTAATTCTAATCCTAATTAAAAGTCACATGCTATCCAGATGACTTTCCTAAATTTAAAACTTAGACTACAAATAAAACTCAAACTTAATGCAAAACAAACAGCTCTAAACGTAATCATTAAAAAGAGCTCTATGCTCCCGCATCATTCTCCCTGGCTTGGAAACTGTGCTAGGTTCAAATCGAAGGTCTTGTATTTAGCATATTTATCCAAAGCAATCTTCTTCCATGAAGTTCTCCAAGAATGTCCCTTAAACTTTACACCCCTATAACAAACAATGGATGTTGGAATACGATGCAGTCTCACCACCTCTTCTAGAAATAAATCAATAACTTGTGTGGCAGCTGAGATTTTAGAACAAGGAAAGAAGTTTGTCATTTTTGTGTATAATTCAATCTTGTAGGTAGGCAGATTAGTTAAACATGCTGCTAGAATAAAATCAAAGGCCTATTGAAAATTCAACATTGGAAACATCCCTTCTGATACTTCTTTAATTTTTTTGACCCTTTAATATCTTCTAATAGCTACAGATTTTCATTAGGTTGCATAGAATTTTCTCTTTTTTGTTCTTCTCCTAATAGCTTATTTAGAACATGTTTGGTTCAGCTTCCAAGTACTTCAGCTTTTCGACACTATTCATGTTTCATAAATTTAAATTTTCCTCTTAAAAACTTATATTTTTAAACTTTTTTTTAACCTTAAAAAGATCTTAAACAGTAAAAACTTAAAAGCTTCAAATCCAAACTTTTTATAAACTCCATTTTTATTTATTTTTTACTCAATTTTTCCTATCTCTAAAAGTAACTTTTAAACTTTTCCTCCAATAAAAATTTAAACTTATCACTCATGAACAGTACCAAAAAAAAAAAAGAGTAAAAACTCTTACAAGCTAACCCAAACATGCTCTTAAAATAGCATATATGACTCTTGCCTCTGGACTTTTAGCTTCAAATTTCTTACTAGATGTGTAACCAATTATCTTGCCTTCAGTTAGAGATTTTTTTTTCTTACTCGTCTTCCCTTAAAGAATGACTCCTCCAATCTTGTCCTTCTTCCTTAGTTATTGCCATCATTCCTTGAATCATTAAAGATTCTTCCTAAATTGAAAGAAAGTCCACTTCTTCAATTTCATCACAATAAACATCATAAACTGGTTCTAACGTGTCACCTCCTTCGTCTTCAAACAAATCAAGGGCATGCATCAACTGCTCTTCCAATCCACCGCTTACTGCTTGATTTGCGGTTCTAGCTTCATGAAAAGGGTCATCATCCCTTCCATCCACAAAATCATCCTCCAGACTACCTTCTGGTGTGTCTGCAAGGTTATGGACACCTTCTGGCATCTCCATACGAGCTCCCATGGGTTCCTATCATTGTAAAGCTTGCACAACTGGCTACAAGTCCTCAATCATACATAACATCTCAATTAATTTTACTTGTTGGCCTTTGTTTCCTCTGCCACAACTAACCATAGCTTTGATACCAATTTGATGCAAGGAAGGTAGGGGTAGAACAAACAGAAACTAAGAACCCCATAAAATTAAAGATGGAACTAAGAAAACTTAGGTTTTCAACCTCAAGTTTATTCTCAAACTAAAATCTTATAACAAAAATTGCCTTTGAAATCTAAGAATAATTATTTTTACCAATAACCTGTTGGTTTGAATGGAAGGAATTCGGTTCCCCTTAAGGAAGATCTCAAGTTCAAGTCCTATGAATGGAGAAACAGGTATTAAGAGAGTTTCCCCCATTAAGAGAGTTTCCCCCCTTAAGAGAGTTTCCCCCCTTATGAGGTTTAACGCAGGTCAATTCCAGATTAATCGAGGCCCAACATTATTTTCAAATACCGAGAGGTTAATAATAAAAAATAACCAAGAATCCTAATTCAATTCTAATTTAAACTTCTAATAAGTTATTAATTCTAATTCTAATTAAAAGTCACATGCCATCCACATGACTTTCCTAAAATTAGAACTTAGACTCCAAATAAAACTCAAATTTAATGCAAAACAAACAACCCTAAAACTAATCATTAAAAAGAGCTCTATGCTCCCGCATCATTATCAAATCCTTGACATTTAGTAGTCTATTCATTTCAACTTTGGTTGTTCATGCATCTCATTAAAATTGAGTTCAAACTTTGAACCATAATCATTGTCATTGTATGGAAATGGAGGGTTTGCTCTAAAATAAAGTGTTTGCACATGGAAGCAATTGCAGTTGTATGATACTACTTAATTTCTGACTTTTTCATTAACTTTCCAATCAGATCCTAATCGATTTAGATTTACAAGACAAACAACATTTGGACGTCGTCACATGAGCTCTTCCACAGGCACATCCATTGAATTATGGATTGTAAGTTCATTTCTTTAGTCTGCCAAGCAGTAGACGTGGCACGTACACTATCACTCATAGGCATTCTCATGATTTTGAGCATTCTTCTAGCCTTTCACTCTTGTGTTTTGAATTTGTTTGTAGAAATGCTTCCTCCAGCACTTCTTCTACTCAGTGGCAAAAATTGACTACCTTACTTTGCGCCATGGTTTCATCTCAGTCAGTACCCTTGCTAATTCTGTCTTCTCCATTTTGTTTCAATATATAACAGTATCCGGTAACTTGCTGATTGGGCCTTTCCCACTTTCTATTTTGTTTACTAATTTTGAAGGCTCATTTATC
The DNA here is from genome assembly GCA_020521535.1 of Rubroshorea leprosula. Lineage (NCBI taxonomy): Eukaryota > Viridiplantae > Streptophyta > Magnoliopsida > Malvales > Dipterocarpaceae > Rubroshorea > Rubroshorea leprosula. The sequence continues at coordinate 1,708,716 of BPVZ01000007.1, forward strand.
CGCAAATAGTTCCTTCAATTTCCAGAGATACATACAGAGATCACTAGATGATGATTTCCAAGCTGTAGTTGGTATCAGGTTTGTGATGAATATGAATCTTTGTATATTCTCCTTATTTACATGCTATGGTCTTCAATTTTCATATGGTATGTATTGAACTCTTTGAATGTTTCATGACAGCCCTTTAATGTGGTTAATAGTTGTCATCTTCATGTTCGTTGATGTTCATGGTCAGTACAAACTCCTCCACATATCCCTTTACTTTTTCCTTTTACATTAGATTCTAGATATTTAACAATATTTCTGAACATGAACAGGTTGGAATGTGTTTCTTTGGGTGTCATTTCTCCCATTAATTGTAAGTGTTGAAGATTCAAAATCTCATCTATTTTCTGAGCAAATTAATAACCTTTTAATTTTGTTTGAACACTAACATCATCACTTATTCATATACGAATTAATTGCTTCCAGATAGTGCTGGTTCTTGGAACCAAGCTCCAAGTAATTGTCGCAAGAATGGCACTTAAAATCCAACAAGAGAGTAGTGTAATCAAAGGAGCCCTTTTGGTACAACCCAATGATGATCTCTTCTGGTTCAGTCACCCAAAATTTGTCCTCACTCTTATGCATTACACTTTGTTTATGGTAATTCCTCCTAATTATTCCCCAAAAAACTATTATATTCCTGCTCAACTAACCTGACTAATTAATTTCATCATTTCCAGAATGCATTTGAGTTCTCATTCTTTATCTGGGTCACGGTAGGGCATCTTTCTTTCCTTGGCTCAAGTTTCAAATATATACAAATACAATGATTGATCTCTCATGTCATTCTGCTTTGATCTTCAGTGGCAATTTGGGATAAAATCTTGCTACCATGAGCACACAGAAATCATTGTTACAAGGGTTGTATTAGCGTAAGGAGCCATTTCTCCTCTTTGCTTTCACCACTTCCTATAACATTCAAAACAAATTGATATGAATTCTAAAATGTTAAGTATGCATTTTGTTTATAGGGTGACAGTTCAAGTCATGTGCAGTTACATTACTCTTCCCCTATATGCTCTTGTGACTCAGGTATATGTACATGCCATCCCATGGCATGCAAATAATTAATCAGTATCTGCAGCACTGCTGCTTAAAATCTAAGGTAATTGGATTTTGTGATTTTTCACAGATGGGATCAAATTTCAAGAGTACAGTGCTGGAGAATAAAACTGCAAATGCCATAAAACAATGGCATGCCGTTGTGAGGCAGAGGAGGAAAAAACAAGAATCATCCAACTGTCATGACTCTTCATCTAGAGGTAGTAGCAGCAGCAACAGAACTGCTGGTTCCTCTAATTTTTCTTCTCATCTACATCGTATGCCAACTGTTGCAAAAACATCTACCTTTCCTGCAAAACATGAGATTCTCGAAGAAGATAATCAATTAACTCACCAAGGCACTGGCCCTTCTTCTTGCGCGGAAATAGAAATGCCCAATGTCACATTCTCTATTAAGTTATCAGATGGAATAACAAGTGGTAAGAGTATAGTGTAAAGTTGATTTTCTTCTTCTTTTAGGAAATAGAAATATCCAATATGTCACAGTCTCAACCAAGTTATATGATCATAGTTTAGTTTGGAACCTGCGCATGTGGTGCATATATGATGTTCATATTTCACTTTACCATTAGTAGGTGTTACCCACATTGATTGCTGCATATTTGCAGTCATCATCTTTCTTGACACAGTGCATACAAAGTAATTTGCCAAGAAGTTAACAATTTTCATTATAATAATCAAATGCATCTTGTGAGAGAAGGAAGAAAGGAAATGAAGCAAACCAACTGCCTGCTGGAGGTTCATGGAAAAGGGTTGTTTGGCATTAAACAAACTTTGTTTTATAACTATTCCATTTTTATCCTAGTAGAAATGATTTTTTGGACAATACAGACCATGGCGATAACCCTTTTTTGGATGAAACCATGGCGTTAACCTTGAAAATCCTACAAAAATGATACGGTATGAAAAAGGTTAAATACCCAATTTGGTCCCTAAACTTTCATTTCTGAACTTAGTTCATCCTTTAACTTCAAAAGGGACCCAAATCGTCCTTAAAGTTTATTTTCCCGTAACTAAATTGGCCCTTCCGTGACGGAAGTGTCCACCTGGCACGTTAAGTCTCCACAATTTAGTTTTTTTAATTTTTAAATGCTTAGTTACAACCCACAAAGTCAAAATCAAGAATCCATTTCCATTTTCAATACTCCAAATCCATTTTCCTCTCTCCATTTACCCACCTCGCTCCACACCCTGCTTTCTTCTTCTAGATTCCATCTCATTTCGTACTACGCTTCGTTGGTCTCAAGGCCGACAGCGTTGAAAACCCTTGCAAGCACAACGGTTTCGAAGGGACTTCTGTTGTCGACACGAAATCAAGGGGTTTGGGTGCAGAACGAAGGCGACGGTCGCAGACACAAGGATGATGATAGAGAAAAGTGAAGGGAAGATGGTGAGCGTCTTTGATTCGGAGGATGATCTGGCGGTGGCCCTCATGAAATACACCTCCGACCTATCTGACAAGGTCTCCAAAACAAGGAGCTCGTTTACTGTCGATCTTTGGTTGTCTCACCACCGTTGTCGCCACGATAAAGACTCGGAGACATGGGTTTTCAAACACAGTGAATGATGATCAACCTAATCCTTCCTTTTCTTCTTTGGAAATCGCAACAGACAAGTCAAGCTTTTCCCATTTGTATGAGGAAACATTAGGGATTCTTGATTTTGATTTTGTGGGTTGTTCTTATTGTTTTCTGGTGATGAGATTTTTGCTAGCTAGACTTATTAAGAATCCCAAATTTTGATCTGAGTTTTTTATTGGAGAAGAGGAGGATGAAACCCAATTAAAAGAATTTAATTTTTTTCCCAAATTATTTGAATGAATCAATTAATTTAATATATTTTACGAGGTTATCATAATCAAATTAATTATGAGTTAATTGATCCTTTAATTATCTGTATTAAATACAACAATCAATTAATTTAAATCTTTTAAATTTATTAAGAATGAATCAATTAAGAAATTTTTTTTTCTGTTCTATTTTTTATCAATATTATATTTAATAATTTTTACCATGTCATCAATTAATTACTGTGTTTTTTTCACGTAAGCATTTGAAAATTAAAAGCATTAAATTGTAGAGACTTAACATGCCAAGTGGGCACTTTCGTTACGGAAGGACCAATTTAGTTATGAAAAGATAAACTTTAAGGACGATTTGGGTCCTTTAACTTCATAAAGGACGAACTAAGTTTAGAAATGAAAGTTTAGGGATCAAATCGGGTATTTAACCTATGAAAAAAGAAGAAGAAGAAAGACTTAACTCAAAAAAAAAAAAATTATAGTACCAAAATATGAGTGAATTTAAAGTTTTGCCGCCGCGGGGGTATTTATTAATGGTTGAAATGCCAAATTTGGTCCCCAAACTTTTAAATTTGTACGAACAATGTCTTTGAACTTCAACAATTACCAATTGATCCTCGAACTTGATTTTTCAGTGTCAATTTTGTCTTTTCATCAATTAAATGGACAACTCTTTCATTAAATAATTCATCTTCTTTAATTCTATCGCTAACATTGAAATTCAAAAGGTTGAGATGGCAACTTTTTAAATTAAAATATTTATTTTTCAAATTATATTGATGATGTGGAAAATGAAGTAATCCATTTTAACCTTACATAAATTAAGGATAACCAACTAATTAATATATTAAACTAACGAAATTACAAAAGTATCCTCAACCATGATTATGGTCCCCCACCTACCAAATTAATTGCTGATAAATAATTAATTAATAAAAACACATTATAAATATCAAATTACAAAATTATCATCTCCTTCTTCACAAACTTATCTCTAAAAAATTTGTGTCCTTAAATAAAAAAAGGTAAAGTTTGTGTCTTTATCTCCACCTTTTCTTTGACTTCTCCAACAAAGAAACCCAAATTTCAATGGGGATACCTTGAACAAATTACATTTTCTTAGTAGTTTTTAATTAAGTAAATCTATTTAATTATTTTAAGTGTTGTAGATGTTCAGACATGAAGTGCCTTAATGCTTAGTCAACTAATTAAGTATGAGAGTTAATTGCTTTTTAATTAAGGTTTGTGCACTGTTTAAACATGAAACATTTTATATAATCTAAATTGAATGATCTTATTTTTTTTTTAAATAAGACTTAAAATTTCCTATGGACGCTAACAAAACATCCATCTCCTCAAAAATCAATATAAAGTTCTACACACAATATTTGAAATAAAAGAAAATTATTTTTTTTTTTTTTTTTTTGAAACTTTGAAGTCCAAGTCAGCATTTAACTAATGGATGGACAAAATTCGTACCGAAAAAATCAAGTTTGAAGAAGCATTTGATACTTTTTGAAGTTTAAGGATAATTTTGATACAAATTTGAAAGTTTAGGAACTTAGTGTTCTAAGCTATATTAATTCTTAACCCTCCTAGCAAAAGCTGCGTCTCTTTCTGCCCTAATTCAAAACAGAGTATACAGAGGGAATATACACACTTGACTCCTAGACTCCAAGTCCTAAGAGAAGCCGGAAAACGATGATATAACCAAGACTCTCAACTCCAAGCTGCTATTTTGGAAGTAGCAAGCATCCACTGGAGAAGCATGGAAGCGGCAGGCGGTAGAGACAAGGGCTCGCCCCCGCCGAAGCCGTCCAAGTTCGCCGTGTATCAGAACCCAGTTCTGTCCGCTGCATTGACGGCCCACAGCCTGCGGCCCTCCAAATCAACTCTCTTCTGCATCTTCTTTCTCTCCTCTTCTTCTGCATTAGCTTTCATCTCCACAACCTCCAGGTACATAAAGTCCTTATCTTTATATCTTATTACTGTTTTGTTCTTTTGGGTCGGTATTTGTTGAACCTAGGAATTCTCGTGGTCTAGGTGTTTGAGTTGATTTTTCTGGGTTTGGGTTGGTAATTAGGGTTTTCAGTGGGTTTAAGCAAAGGGATAAAAATAACGTAGAAGCGCAGAATAAATCAATTTTTATGCCATTTGATAGGCTTCTGGATATGTTTTCTCTTGCGGAAGCTCAATTGTTTATCCTATCGTTATGCTTGTTTTGGGTGATTTTCCGATATGGCTCGGATTTTTTGAAATTTTTGCTTTAAATGTTTCCATGGAGGCAGAGTGAGTACAGGTCTGCTTCTGGTAGATGCCTGAGATTGTAAGCAAATTATGATTCCATGAAGAAAGATGTCTTGATGCTATTGATTGGTGCAGAAAATAATCAAAGATTGCTATTAGGTGTCTTGGGAATTAAGTGCAGTGCCTAAACGAGGAAAAACTTAAGTACTTGTCTCTTCGAATAATCTCACTGTCAGAAAACACAATTGTGGTGATTAATTGGTCTGATGGTGAAAACTTGAGCATTTGTTTTGTTTAACTCCTTAATATGGTTTTATTTGCTGTCAAATGAAAAAGTATGGTTTTTGCCTATTTACTATGTTGATTTAATAGAATTTAGTTTTACTTACACAATCTTCACAATGATGAAGGGAAAATGGTTTCATTGACAACCTGAAATTTGGAAAACTATCTGAAGAGGCAGCTTGTAAGTCTTGATATCTTAATTGGATTCGTTTGATTGCTTGAATTAATTTCTCTTGATGCCTTTTGTTTTGTTCTGATAGATATCTTTTTGTGTTCTTCAGATATTTTTGCCAAGATGATACAGACAGTCTTGGGTATGGTTTTCATTGGAACTATGTTTGCATTATTTAAGGCCATATCTCTACATAAGTCTAAGGATGTCCCAGCTACATCAGGCTCTAAAGGAACTAAGGACCAACCGTGTCTAACAAACAGACAGCTAGGGCTATTGGGAATAAAACCAAAGGTTGAGCCAATTGCATCTGAATCTTCAAAGAAACCACCCAAGTCCAGACCCCCATTGACATCATCTCCCACAGATGTCCTTGTTCCACTTCACCAGCCCATTACATCAAATCGAAAGTCCCAAGTCAGCTCTGATAAATCAAATATCAATGCTGGGATTAAGAAAAATTCCTTTGGCACCCCTTCCAAATCTCAGGGTTCTCCATCTTCATTATATCTTGTACCTGCAGCGAGCTCACCACTATCTTCCATTCAAACTTCACCAGGGCAGGAGCCAGTAGTAAAAACTCCTTGGTCAAATAAGAGAGCCTCTCTTAAAGAAATAACAACAGAAGAACAACTCGAAAAGTTTCTTGCAGAAGTAGATGAGAAAATCATTGAATCTGCTGGAAAAATGTCAACTCCACCACCTACCATTAGTGGTTTTGGAATATCAAGTCCCAACACTGTTGCTAGTTCAGCTAATACATCTGCAACCACAAGGAGTACACCACTTAGGCCAGTAAGGATGTCTCCTAGTTCCCAGAAATTTAGCACTCCCCCAAAAAAGGGAGAGGGTGAGCTTCCTCCTCCCATGTCAATGGAAGAGTCTATTGAAGCTTTTGAACACTTCGGCATCTATCCTCAAATTGAACAGTGGCGGGACAGCTTAAGGCAGTGGTTTTCTTCAGTTCTGCTGAATCCTCTTCTTAACAAGATTGAAACCAGTCACGTGCAGGTCTTTTTTTCCTAGTCTTCTCTTGATGGGATAAACATGATTGATTCTTGTACTACATCTAACATTGAAAACCTGACTCTTGTTAACTTCTATGTTTACAGGTAATGCAAGCAGCTGCAAAGCTTGGTATTTCAATAACAATTAGTCAAGTAGGAAGTGACGCACCAACTGGTGAAACTCCAGCTACTGTAGCCCCTACTGGTAGGATGAAAGAATGGCAACCAACTTTGACCCTTGATGAAGATGGGCTGCTTCACCAATTGCGTGCTACTCTTGTGCAGGCTCTTGATGCTTCCATGTGTAAGTTTGTTCATCACTTGTATTATATTTTATTTCTATGTTTGCAAAAATTTGGTTTGTTATTGCTCTTAGCTAATTTTTAATCACATGCAGCAAAGATATCTTTAGCCAATCCACAACAATCCCCACAGCAGAATCCTTTAGTCCCTGTTATGCAGGAGTGTGTGGATGTCATCACTGAACATCAGAAGCTTCATGCTTTGATGAAAGGAGAGTGGATGAAAGGTTTGCTACCACAGAGCAGTGTTAGGGCAGATTATACGGTACAAAGGATTCGAGGTATTTAAAAACTGGAAAAGTTTTCTCCTTTATATTATTGTTTCTTTTGGTATCCCCTAAAAAGAAATCTGAAATAGTATTGTCAATAAATTTTTTCACCTACGTAATTTACCATTGGGTTGCCCACTTTTGGAATACAGAGCTTGCTGAAGGCACTTGCGTGAAGAATTATGAGTATCTTGGAAGTGGAGAGGTTTATGACAAAAAGAACAAGAAGTGGACCCTGGAGCTTCCAACTGATTCTCACTTACTCTTGTATCTGTTCTGTGCTTTCCTAGAGCACCCAAAGTGGATGCTACATGTTGATCCTACTTCTTACGGTGGAGCTCAGTCTAGCAAAAACCCTTTATTCTTGGGGCTTCTACCACCAAAAGAGAGGTTTCCAGAGAAGTACATTGCTGTCATATCTGGTGTTCCCGCAATTCTTCATCCAGGAGCTAGTGTACTGGTTGTTGGAAGACAGAGCCCTCCAATATTTGCCGTGTACTGGGACAAGAAGCTGCAATTCTCTCTTCAGGTAATTGTGCAAGTTAACTTCAAGTTTATGGGTGGTAAAACTAGGGAGACCAGTTGATTTAGACAATAACTGTTTTAAAGTTCTGATATTTTTTTGAAATGATGAAATTAAAAATAGAAATTAAAATATGATCAATGTAGCGTAGTAACTAACTATTAATTTTGTGTAAAATATGATCAATGAGCAGTTTTGATGATGATGTTGACAAGGGTTTAAAGGTTTAGCACATGACACAGGGAGCACACATGATGCTTGCAGTCTTGTTACCCAATAGAATAACAAGAATTTTGCTTTGTGTAATTTTCAGGGAAGAACAGCACTCTGGGATTCTATCTTGCTTTTGTGCCACAGGATTAAGGTCGGATATGGAGGCATAATTCGGGGCATGCATATTGGTTCTTCAGCCTTGAGCATTCTCGCGGTGCTTGATCCAGAAAATGACGACTGACTTCTTATTTGCCGGCACACTTTATATTTATTTGTTTATGTCGTACTTACTGCAACAATGAGCAAGCAATGAGGAGAATGTCTTGCTGGCCACTGCCAGTTTGAAACTTGTTTGATCTAAGGGAGTCCGTTCAAAACCCTTTTTTCAAGCACCCTTATAAGAGATCACATTTTTGGGAACGCTGATGACTTAACCACGTTTATCTAACAGCTATAATGGTTTGCAGAATATTCTAGTGAAAGAATATTGGACAAAAACAGAGGTAGTATGTATGATATCTCACTAAACCATTCGAAAGGAAGATGTGTTTGCAGTGTAATTTCATTCTGAGCATTAAGACTCCTTTCGCTATCCTTGCGTTCATAACTGGACTAAACTGGAGAAAAGTTCAAATTTATGGACTGAATTGAATAATCTCACGCAGCAAGGCAGGCCAGGGAGATTATTGTTCTCGAGAATTATTTATTTTACTGAATGGGAAAAAGAAGGGTCGGATGGATAAGAATATTTTTAATGTGGATAAGAGGACCTATGGAATTTCATCAACCCATAACCGTTATAATGGCATTATTGCCCCCAAACAAAACTGGGAAGAAATATGTACTCGAACTACCACCCTCCCCCCCCAAAAAAAAAAGAAATAAAACTCAAAAGTGCATCAAATCCCTAACACTTCATCCCCATATACCATTCAAAAACCCGAACACTATAAATCCTAAATGACATAATCTAAACCCAACACCCCCCCCCCCCCAAAAAAAAAAAAAAAAAAAAAAAGAAGTAAAAAAGGAGTGAGAAAACAGAATGACCAAATCAGACCTAACGTGGTTTAGGCAATTCAAACTAGAAACTTAAAATTTCCCAGAGAATCTTGACCTCCATGGGGAGTATCTTTGAAATAGAAGAACAAATGCGCCTAAGACATGGAACAAAAGAGGTAGAAGGGAATTAGCATGGAAGAGACATCCATTATTGAAAACGAGATTTTTCTATAAGTAACTGGATCTGAGTGAAAGATGTACAGCAAATTTGATCTCATCTTAAAGCGGAGACGAGAGAGTTAGGATATACTTGTATCACTTCAGGGTGGGGTTTCTCCACTGCCTCCAATAATCTAAACCAATGGAACAATGTCTGTGGGCGAAAGTGCTTGTAACAACCCTGTTACATTGCACAGAATCAGAAACACTACTTTTGTAAATGTAGAGACAACAAGGCAGACATAAGGCCAGAGCTCACCATTTTACAAAAAGTTCTGCAGGAGGCAGCACAATATTTTCAAATACAGTTCTCTTTTGGGCATCTCTTAAGCTGGGTATTCTTCCAAGGATGATTTTATGTGCAGACATGAATGCTTTGTTGACTTTGTCCAAGACCGATCAAAAAATGACTCTGTGACTTGCCTTCTTCTCCATTAGAATTCACGAGGGAGGATCAATCATTTTAACCAAGTTAGGGTCTAACTACTCAGAGTCCGAGTCAATAGAAAAATAAAATCTCGGTCTTACTGAACGTTTTTGGCGAGGAAATGAGAAAGGGCTATCTGATCTTGGTCTACTTGCTTTGTCCGATTTAACATCATTTGTACCAAGAAGCATCGAAGCTACACAAAGGATAAGAGTTGGTTCAGTAATCTAGTAATTGATGACCATAAAAAAGAAAAATATGCAGAGAAGAATTGTTGTAGCAAGGACGTGCTAAAACAACAAATAATAATTCTAGAACAGGAGGTTGATTGAATTCTAAGATTGGATCCTATGGCAATTGATTCCGTTTCTTACAAGAAAATTACTTATAGTTCAAAGAAAATGTCTTTGTTAAGGCTTGAAAATTAAAGAGTGTGAAACAACCACGCAATAGATCTGTTGATCAAAATCGAAAACACATTGAATCTACAAATACAACCATGCATGCCTGCCTATCAGCCAGCCAGAGACTCATTCCAATCTGATGGCCATTAGCATTGACTGATGAATTAAAACAAGTTAAAGATCTTCAAAGAAATAAGGAAACAAACCAGTATTCGCCAAGGAATCTATATCACCTCCCTGGGAAGGTATCTGCTGCCTTGAATTTAAGCCATTTGCAGTTCCCGACTCACCATTAGCACCATTAGCACCATTAGCACCACCACCAAGGCTAAGTGAAATCCAATCATCACTACGGATGATGCCATTTGATACATCAGTTTGATCTCTCATATCAGACTGCACTGATGCACCTGAAGGCTGTGGTGGAAGAAATAACTGAAGAGAGGGATCATCTCCATATAATAGATTGTCAACCAAGCCATCATTTATTTCTTGATCACCCTGACCAACAACAGAAGAACCTGGAACAAGAGTTGCAGACACCATTGAGTTTTCTGGAGCGAATAGGTAGTCATTCATTGATGTGGAACAATTGATGGAACCACGCTGCAAACCAACTAAGGCATCAGAGACATCTGCATCTGAACTAAATAGTTGAAACCCTCCGCCTTCTTGAGTTCCAGGAGGTAACGACCATGAGGACATCCCAAATTCATCATCATGACCATTGAAAAGACCCAAGCAAGTACCGCCACTCAGAAGGGTTTGATCTTCTGGATATGAATGGGAAATTCCTTGAGCAACTGAAAAAACTCCACCAGTATCAGTTTGATTGTCCTTATAACCAGCTGTAGAAGATATTAATATGTCATTCTCTTCGTCCGAGTCACTAAGAACAATAACTTCTGCATTTCCTGCTGCTGCAGAATGATTTTGGTCAATAAAACCATATGCTATATCTGTATTAAAAGGCATAGAATGATGTTCATTTCCATTGGTGTTAAACTCATCGGTCCCATCATCCTGATTTACGCTTGGATCTTCACCATCCCTACCACTGCCAGTGGCGCTGCTGCTCATTGGGATAACATTTGGGATAACATTTGGCCCATGAGGTTCAAAGTTATCCCTTAACCTATTACCAGAAGAGGTATTCACGTCTTCAGGTTTGCTAACTTCCCAGGTGCCATTGCGGTTCCTCCTCCTGATTCCAATTTTCAAGCCAGTATGAACTTCTTCAGCACCTTCTTCTTTAATCTGCTTTGACATTTCAATGCTTGGCTTAACCTCACACAACGTACTATTAGGATTGTGCCACTGCACAAGATCTCCAAGTTCCTTGCGATCGCTGTCAGTTTTAGCTTTTACACGCCAAGACCCATCAGGCTTCACTTCAATTTCTGTAACATCTTCTCCACAGTTCCTCATCTAAACAGCAAAAGTAAATATCTAATCAATGTCTGAGGTTATTAGTATCAAAAAAGAAAAAACAAAAAAGAAGAAAGATATCCCATGGCTAAATTCATGAGATCAACAAAGCAACTACCTTGGATGTGATTCGATTAAAATAAGGATCCATTATAATACTCTCCAATGAGTAGTTCTTAAGACAAATGGGGCACTGCCACTGTGGATGTGAAACAATAATTGGTCAAAAACTGGGGCTGATTTATGGATAAAAAAAAGAAAACTACCAAATGACACAATATATGAATGTGCTGTTATTTGCTTGCCTTCCTAGAACGTTGGTTCAGCTCCACAAAAACTTCAAGATCAAAACAGCCCATGTGAACACATGGTTTAAACCGTCCAGCCACCTTCATTCGTAAACCACTCATCTATGCACAGGTAAACACAGAAGCAATTCAGAAACAATTACAACTTCAAAACATGATAATTGAAGTTGTCACACCAACAGAAGGCTGCATCCAATTTCCATTAAGCAGGTGGTGAAATCCAATTAACAACAAAAATTTATCTAACCAGATGACAATATGTTAAAGCAATTCTGTGGTGAGGAAGCATAAGTAAATGATGGCACATGTAGTACAAAGTGTAAACAAATTTCTAGGTTCCGTTACATAGGAAAATATCTATTTGACAATACCAAACTATAGAAACATTAGTGCAAAACTGATGAGAATAAAATTTTGAAAATAAGTCTGCAGGTGGAAGTATACGCATGCATACCAAACAAGCATGTTAGATAACCAATTCACTAGTGCAACAGTATGAAAGGGAAAAAAAAGTCAAGCAATTGGAAGTTTGCAGACAAAATGGGGTTTATCATGCAGGCCAGGAATGTGATTTATTAATCATCCATTATTTACATATAGACGTGCAATTTAAAACCATTTTAACCACAAATCTTTCATCATTGGACAAGAAGTTTGATATTTGAAAGTGTGCCCAACAAATTAAAGATGCAATTTTTCCTACACAAGATTGCTTTCAGTATACAAAAATATCTTACTGGACAACGTAGATTGACACCAAAATAATCTGCAACAACTTCAATATCACTGTCACTGTCAGCATCATCTGCTGCAGTTCCACCACCAATGCAACGACAAACACGAGCAAGAGCATCTTCAAACCGTTCACCATCAGATTCGTTCGGAATCATGTCAAGAATCTAGGCAATGAAGCAGAATAAAATAAATAACTATACGAGCTAGGAAAGTGGAAATACTGAGGCAAAATATCTGCCAAAAGTGACTAGACTTAAACCACTTTTCCACCTCAAACCTTCTATCATTTTAGATTAATCTTTCTACAAATTTCATAGCAGCAAGCAGCATCTACTAGGCTCAAAATCACATGTCTTGTACCAGAAATCTAATTGAAAAATTCATCTAAAAAACATCTAGATTAGAAGAAGCTTGACTTGCCTGTTGCAATGTCCGACGCTCGACCAGTCTAACACCTAAACAGAAGACACGGGCATCACATCCAGTCAAGGTAATTTTATTGATTCCGTCTTTTGTAAACGGAGTTATCTGCCACAATAGAAACAGAAATTTCCAATTTTAACAAGCCATAACTTATAAGATATCATAGGTTCGAAGAAATAATAACCAAATTCATATGACTAGCTGTGATCTTCCCAGGACACACAAAGCATACGGCAAACAAGATAATGCACATGACATGAGAGATCAAAGGATGAGAAGCAAATTTATTTGTTTTGTAAAGGGGCAAGAACTTACAATTGGACCGTCATCACGACCATTAGCCCCTAGCTGTTGTGAGCCAGGTCTAAAAATAGCACGAACGGGTGCACCTGTTAGTGAAACTATAAGTCATATTACTGAAGGAAATACCCAGTATACATACACTGTTCCAGTTTCATTATAAGGGAAAAAGAATAAAACTACAATGGAATGATAATTTTAAGAACCAGAAAAGTGGCAAAGCTATCAAATTCCATAATCACAACTACCAAATTCTCCCGAGTACACATGAAATAGCAAGAAAAGGCAAAAACAAATACAAGCAAAACATTGATAACCATACCATTGACCTGCAACTCTGTGTACTGAGGCCAGTGCATCCGAAATGAAACTTTGTCATTCAGGAGCATGCACCATGCCTGAATAAATATATATATATATAAACAATCATTAGCATACATATAACTGAATAGATTTAAATCATATGAATTTTCTAGCGAACAAACCTGAACATCATACTCTTGTTTTGTCACCAAGTCCTTCTCCTCTCTTGTGAGTGGAAATGTCTTCTCCACACTTTGAACTGGGTTTGTACTGTTAAAATTTTCAGTTACAAAATAATAAATCATACAAACTTAATGAGACTAGTAACATAGACATACACAAAGACATTCACTTTGACCTACTGGACAAAATAAAAGGAAAGAACTTCTCTGGAAGAGGGTAATAAAAGCTTCTTTATTCCAACCTAGTACACTCACCCATCAGTTGGGTTATTGGTAAAAGCCAACTTCACTGGATATAATGGGTGCCCAATAGAATGTAAGAAACTGCATACAAAGAACCATGTTAAAAATTTACAATTTCCAAAAGAATATTATTCCAAACCATTAAATTATTATATACTGAGAAATCAGGAAGATTTCCAAATGCTTTATTTATTTCATTTAGCAGT
>BPVZ01000007.1:1756122-1771778 GCA_020521535.1 Rubroshorea leprosula
GCGTCATCCAGGATGAACCCTCTATAGAGCGCGCCGGTTGTTAGCTCTTAGCTGCAGCTTCCGTTTTGCCATCTTCCTGCTCCTTTTTCGGTTCTCTATTTATAGTCATTGCGTTGCTCAGTATTGAATGTCGGCATCGCAGAGGATTTTCAGCTCTCTCATCCTCCCTTCTCGTTCTCCTTCTTCCTCCGTCTTCAAATCACCAACCTCCCTCTCCCTCCTCCTCCGCTATTCTCCCTTCTGTTATCTCTCCTTCTCTCGCTCCATTTCCTGCTTCATTATGCCTCAGAACCAGGTATGATTGTTTTTGTTCGTAAGTTCGATGTTCAATCTATTTTACCTTATACTGATTACGATTATTGTTTTTAATTTTCAGTTTAGTTTTAAGTTTCATGATCGATTTTTAAATTCTGTGCTCGATTTTGTTTAATCTGTATTCGTTTCAACACCGATTATGATTTTGCGTTTACTTTTCTGTTTAATTTTCAGTTTCTAGATCAACTTTAATTTCCTGGCGTGGATGTTGTTTAATCTCCGATTACCTTTGTTATATTCTGTTAAACAATGAATTCTGCTTCTGGTTTATGTTTCTGATTGTTATATCTTACTTAGAATCAATTAATTCGGCTAATCTTTAATGGAAGCTAGTCAGGGAAGGTTCTGTAAATCATTTGACCTGTTTAGGCATTCCTCCTTGCTCTTTGTTTATTATTCCATCTTGCATGCTAATTGATCAATGGATGATTTTAAAAGGATGTCGAAATTAGTTGTTTATGATTAAACCATTTAAGATTTCCTTTTAATATGACTTTTGTTAAGAAGCACAGGTATCAACATTAAAGCATTGTCTGGAATGAGTATTGGCATCAGTTGCCTGTGGATATTTCTTTACATGAAAGCTACTTTTTACTTAATCCTAATGGGTTAAGATGATTCTGTTGTTTTTAGGATATAGTACTCAAGACATGAATATTAAGTTGTATTTTTGAGATATGACTTTTTATATGCAGGGAAAGCTTGGGCATAGAGAGCAAAGGTGGAAAGAGAAGCCAGGAAATGAGATGACGCCTTTGGCCATGGAAGGTGTATCTGCAGTTGTTGCAGAAACAGTCACAAATAAACTTGGTGGATTGAGTATTTCAGAGAATGGCGGGCAAACTCATCTTTCATCTCAGCCCCTCCAATTTGGGACTGGACATTTGGCAATGCAGGGTCCTGCACAAGGTGAGAAAACAATTTGGAAACCAAATTCCTATGGAACTATCAGTGGAGCCACAGCTGTAGGAGTTGAAAGTGTATCTGCTGAGAAGGCAGAAGTAGCAATCCAGGGCAGTGCAACTGAAACTGCAGGAACCAAAAGGAGCATTGATAGTTTGAGTAAATTATTCAAGGGAAATCTGTTAGAAAATTTCAATGTTGATAACTCGACATATACACTTGCCCAAATTAGAGCGACTTTTTATCCCAAATTTGAAAATGAAAAGTCTGACCAGGAGGTACCTCCTCTGCTTTAGTAATTTGTTGTTATGGTCATTCACATCCTTGACTGTCAATGTGCTATTAGTTGGCCACTTTATTTATCATGTTGTTAAATGACTTCTGTCAACTGGCTCTATACTTGATCTATGCACCAGTGATGCATGGACTTGGGCAACTTTTAAATTTCTGTCTCCATTTTATATAATGAGGTCAATTATTTTTCCATCCAATGAAATCTAGTGTTTCTTTTTATTCATTTTTTTAAAAATTATTGTAATGTTTTCAGATTAGGTTGCTCATGATAGAAATGGTATCTAAAGGCTTGGCTACTTTGGAGGTATGTAATTTGGGCATCCTCTTTATATTACTGTGAAAAGTTTTATACTTCTATGTGCAGGCATCTATGCTTTGGTTGATTTACGGACTGTTGCTTAGGGCATGTGAATGTTTATGTAGATAGATTTAGTGAGTCTTGAGCCTATTATATGAATATTATTTGACTAGTTTACTTTATTGGCATTGAACTTTGACAGGTCTCACTTAAACACTCAGGATCACTTTTTATGTATGCTGGTAACGAGGGTGGAGCATATGCTAAAAACAGCTTTGGAAATATGTATGTTCTCACAATCCTGGATCCTCCTTTTTTGCAAGCCATTATATATATTGTTGAATATGTTTATCTTGTGGAGATCAGCTCTTAAGTTTATGAGATGATATGGCTTGTGGTATTATGGGATTATGGAAAAAAGAAAAGAAAAGAAGACTCATGCTTACGAGATAATGGAACAAATTAGATTTGATGCAGATACACTGCTGTTGGTGTTTTTGTTCTTGGGCGGATGTTTCGTGAGGCATGGGGTACCAAAGCTGCAGAGAAGCAAGCTGAGTTTAATGATTTTCTTGAGGTAGGTTACAGACATTTTTTAATGATTTGTAAGAAAAGAACCTCCAAAAGATCATTTCACTTATTGAGTTCTAGTTGACAAAAAAACTAACGAATTGAATTCTAGAAAATCAAGACTGTATCCTGCAATTCACTTGTTCTTTCTTTTTATGATCTTTCATGTTTTGTCCATTGTGTGCATTTCTCTGTATATTTTGCTGTTGACAAGTTGCCATAGAAGAGTTCTCCTGCTTACAACATATGTAGGCTGTAGCAATTATGTGGAAATCTGCATTATTTTTTCTTTTCTTATGTATTTGTTTTACTGTAATGATGATTGTAATGGCTTATGAGACTAGCTTTATGATTACTAATTTCTTAGAAGAGTCGAATGTGCATATCAATGGAGCTGGTAACTGCAGTTCTAGGAGACCATGGACAGCGTCCCAGAGATGATTATGGTTAAGTGTTTCTCCTCTTCATTCATTCTTCTACTGTTTTTTGGATTATTTGTACAGAGTACTTAGAGTTAATATTTTATTTTACATGTTATTTGGTTGATGTCGAATGCAATTCCAGTTTAAATTATGTATAACAAAATAGCCCAAGGTTAGGTTAGTATTTGAACTATTGGAACTGTTATCTTGTCATTTATCTATTGCTCAGTTTAAAGAATCCATTCTTATTCCTAGTTTTTTCTGAAATTCTGTATCCTTGTACTTATGATAAGTGTGGACTTATTCATTGGGCACTCCTTATGATTACTTTTTTAAAGTTTTTTGTCCCTTAAATCAATCTCTTTTTTACTTTTAGTATTCATATAACTAAAGTATCTTCTATTGGTAAGTTTCTTTATCTTCTGCTGCAATGCCTTAATGCCCTAATGCTTTTTTATTTTTTGCCTCATGCAGTGGTAGTGACAGCAGTTACAGAGTTAGGCAATGGAAAGCCAAAATTCTACTCAACCCCTCAATTAATTACATTTTGTCGTAAATGGCGCCTACCAACTAATCATGTCTGGTTATTTTCAACTAGGTGATGATCTGGGATCCATTGGTGAATTTTGAAAATAGGGTCTAATTGTTAACTTGAACCTTGATGTTCTATAAGTAGGGGTTCTTAATTTGAGACTAATGTCTTTTTCTGGTGTTAAAAAAATTAGGAGTTCCTTTCTTTTCTCCTCTCATGCTTGATTGTTACATCTTTCACATTGTCAGTCCTATGTGTAAATAACTGAGAAGAGTTTCTGTGAATGGTCAGCTCAAAGCAAGAACAATGTAGGAAAAACAAGGACTTCATTTTAATTAAATTGTGCTTATTAGCAATGTTAACAATGTAGGAAAACAATGAGGATTTCATTTTAATGGAATTTTGCTCAAGTCTTGCTATTAGTGATTTATAACTACCATACGTCTATAGCTCTTTTTTCTTGGACATTCATGGTTAGGAGATATTCTATAGATGATAAAGTTTTAGTATTGCTGATTAATCTTGTATGTTAATTTAGGAAGTCAGTGACATCATTTTTTGCTGCTTATGATGCACTCTGTGAAGAAGGAACCGCAACTTCTGTATGCAAGGCTCTGGATGAAGTTGCTGATATATCCATACCAGGTTTTTTTTTTTTTTTGGGTGATGAACTTTCAGTACCTTCGTTATATAAAATTTTTGTACTACCAGGTGTAATTTTTTAATTCAACATAACTTTGGTTAACTTGGTCATTAACTCTAGCTGTCATAAAAGAAGAAAACCAACATTTGTTGGTGATTGGAAATATACCATATGACATTTTGAGAATGTTCTCTCTATTTATGTAATTTTTGCTGAAGTCACCAAATTTGTAGATAAGGGCTAATGACCTAATGTTAAGTTCAAGTAAAAAGACAATCAGAGTTATTACATGCCAGACCTGGTTTGGAATATGCACATGCTCCTGTGTCAACTACATTATATTGTTACAGTAACCTTGCTGGAGTTTAATGGGCAATAACTTTTCGATTTCATCCTCAACTATTATGATCTGTTTCTGGCAGTGGGATTTTTGTATTTTAATACTTAAAAGTTTGTTGTGAGGTCTGTGTATTTAACCAACATATCTTTAATATGCAGGTTCAAAAGATCATATAAATGTTCAGGGTGAAATTTTGGAGGGTCTTGTGGCTCGAATTGTAAGTCCTGAGAGTGTAAAACATATGGAGGAGGTCTTGATAGATTATCCTCCTCCAACAGCTGATGGCGGTACAGTATACTATATTCTTATGTATTCTTTTCAGATGATTGCTTGATCATTTTCACTATATTCTTTTTGTTTCAATTAGATGAAGTCAGCCTTCACAATCCCATACAAATAGGCTTGTCCATCTATAGTTGCATGCTTCTTACTTAGATTCCTATTGAAGATTGTGATTTTCATTGTACTATCTGGGTGTTGGGATGCCATAATTTTTTAGCATGTTTGGTATCTGGAACTGGGGTTGACTTGCTAGTTATTTGTTATGTAATTTTGATGCTTATTTCAGCTGGCCTTGATATGGGACCCAGCTTAAGGGAAATTTGTGCTGCAAATAGGTCAGATGAAAAACAGGTGACAGGAAGTTCCTTTAACATGAAATACAATTTTTATTTTCATCATTTGTGATGTCTTTACTTTAGAAATTAGTAAATTTAGTTTTATTTATTAAATTTTTTTTTTCTAAATTACCATTGCAGCAAATAAAAGCTCTTCTCCAAAATGTTGGTTCTTCCTTTTGTCCTGACCATTTAGACTGGTATGGAAATGAATCTGGGGATGCACATTCAAGAAATGCAGACAGATCAGTTCTTTCAAAATTTTTACAATCTCATCCTGCTGATTTTTCAACCACCAAGTTGCAGGTGAGAATATTCTGGGCAATGAGTCATTATGAATTTGGTGATAAACACTGATTAATGATTGGTAGACTGTGCCTACTGACCAAAATTCTTGGCTCTTAAAATCTTTGGTTATGCAAGTTGGGAATTGGTTTAGTTAGTGAATTGCTTGATCCATATCCACTACAATTTTCTTCCATATAGGAACAATACCCTCTGTCTACTCAAAATTTTCAATTTTTGTGGAGTTTCAGCACTTGATTAGGAAAGAAAATCTGAAGTAGTAGAAGAATTGGGAAAGCAAACTCCTTCTAATAAGGAGTGAAGGAGCCGAAGGAACTTGATTTAATATTCTGTACTGGTGCTTCTATCTCTTTATGGATGCATCTGTTTTTATTCTTCAAATTGATATGCTACCTCAGAACATAATTGGTGCCTCTTTTCTGTATGATTTATTTCCAAGGTTGTTCTCAGAATGCCCCATTAATTCAGTCTAAGATGTACTGTGTGATTTTATTGTTACTACACCAATGAAATGGATGAGGATGCATTGATTTATATCACTCCCTTTATGCAAGCAGCCTTGTCAAAATTATTTCTCTATGGATCATGTTATCTATTCTCTGGATTCCTACTTGTACTGCCAAATTCTGTTAAATTGCCTTTCAATGGCCCCTTTTGTGATGTTATCTTTCCATTTCAATTTTACTTATTTGATTTGAATTTTGGACTCTGAGTTATGTGGTTTCTTTTGTCTCTTTTTTTATATTTGTTTCTTAATTTAGAATTTTCATTTCACTTTACTGAATCAGGAAATGATTCGTTTGATGAGAGAAAAACGTTTTCCAGCTGCCTTCAAATGTTACCATAACTTCCATAAAGTTGATTCTGTTTCAAATGACAACCTTTTTTATAAAATGGTCATTCATGTCCATAGTGACTCAGCATTTCGGCGGTATCAAAAAGAGATGAGGTAATGCTTGAACTTACTCTCTCTTTTGTTAGTTACAGTCTCTTTACATTTATCATAAAACTTTGTTTAAATGACTTATTTTTTCATGTGCTTATGCATTCTCTAATTTTAAAAAATTGGAATATTTAGGCACAAGCCAGGATTGTGGCCGCTCTATCGAGGTAAAAATTCTCCCATTCAAAGTCCAAGAAGGGTGTTTGCCTTGTTCTAAATCTAGTTGATTCTGTCTATGTTTGACTTGCATAAAGAAATAAAAAAGAACAATATGAAAATATGCTTGCTTTAAAACTATCATTGCTTCTATGATCAATGGAGCATTGTTTGTGGATTTAAAATTAATTTTATTGAAAGTGAAGTGATGTTTGAGAAGGTGTTCATTAGTGTTTGCTTATGGATAAACATTGTGTCTATTTCTATATGACTAAAATATGCACAAGATAATGTTGGTTGGCTGTTTGAAGAAACTTTTAATGAGAGAGGATAATATTTAGATTGGAGCTGGTGAATGGGCAAGTTTTTCCCATGCTGATCATGATCATGTAGAGGTTATGAAGTTAAAGGAAAATTTAAAAATTTCCAAAGATTATACATTCAAATCATTAGTCTTAAGCAGAGAAGATGGTGGCATGATTGAGTCATATAGATGAAGCAGCAAATTCTCCCTCGTTGTTCAGATGAAGGTGTGGAGCTGGAGTCCAATGGAGGGAAAATCTAAAAGTTATCAAGGATTGTGGATAGGTTTGGAGACTTAGCAGTGAAGATAATGAGCACTGAGTAACATATGCTAAAAAGCTCTCAATAGTGAGAAAAGCAAATTAAATCTGGAAAAATGCAAAATAGCCTTAATAAGTTTCTAAATGAACATACACTTACGTTTGATGCATATCATGATGCTAGATTTTGTTGAGTTTTATATATTTTTCCTACCTACACCCTTCTTAACTGAAGGGAAAGTTCTTCCTGAGCTGTGAATTCATTCTACTTACATTCTATGTGTTTTACTCAGGTTTCTTTGTTGACATTAACTTGTTCAAAGCAAGTAAAGAGAAGGTTGCTGAAAAAGTGAAATGCAACAATACTAATGTAGGGAACTTTAATGGTAGTGTTGCCATATCAGGAGAAGATGATTTAGCTGATGATGACAGACACCTAATGATCAAACTGAAATTTCTTACGTATAAGGTATGTCTACTGACATATCTGAGAATGCTACCTCACTGCTTGTATGTTGAATGATTCTACCACAATTAGCATATATTAACCATTTTCATGTGATGGAGTGGATGTATGGTTGTCAGAGTATGTATTGGTGTTATTTTTCCTGTTTATGTCATTACTAGACACTTTTGAATTTGTGAGTCAAGCTGCTTAAGGATGATAACTTTAGCATCAGTACGAAGGATGCTTTTTTTGCTTTTTAATAAAAAAATTATAATAGTTCTGTTAGTTTTTTGTCTTCATAAATTGGTAATTTTTGTATTATAGTCATTTGACTTCTAATTCACGTCATACTTTATCCCCTTTTTTTCTTCTTTAACTTCTTTTCCAGCTAAGAACCTTTCTGATTCGCAATGGCTTGTCAGTTCTTTTCAAGGATGGTCCAGCTGCTTACAAGGCATACTATCTTAGGTAAATTTGCAAAAGAAAATTTTTGCAGGATTGTGGCCCTGCTGTTCTTTATACTATTGTGAAAGAATGGATGATCAAGAGCATAAGTGTGAAGCTAGTATGGGTTTGTGAATTGGTCTAAACATAATGATGTCTAAACATTGTTATGTGGAGCAATTGTATTGTATGTTCCTGCTATTATGCATGGGAATACTGCATGCTGAATGCCAAATGGATCAGGGCTATAATTTAATTACTTGTTATATGATGTTTTTGTTTCATCTTCTTAACTAAATCAATGAAATTTGTGTATTATATGCTTCAAACCAAGCTCATTAATCTGATTTTCTCCTCTCCTGCTGTAGGCAAATGAAGAACTGGGGCACTTCAGCAGAAAAGCAAAGAGAACTCAGCAAGATGCTGGATGAATGGTAATGTTAGAATTACACTTTTATCTGTCATGGCTACATATTTTAAGCTCTGTTACTATTCTTAGATTTTTTGCTGTAGTTTCTAAAATAGATGTTTTGCCCCTGAACTTTTAGGGCTGTATACATAAGAAGGAAGTATGGAAACAAACAACTGTCTTCATCCACATACCTTTCCGAAGCTGAGCCTTTCCTTGAACAGTATGCCAAACGCAGTCCACAGAATCAGGCTCTCATAGGATCTGCCGGGAACTTGATAAGAACTGAAGAATTCTCGGCCATTGTTGATGGAGGAGTTGATGAAGAGGGTGATCTTGCAACAGAGAGAGAGGCAGTACCAACAAGCCCTATGCCCTCAGTTGTGGACACTATTCAGAAACATCAGGGTTTGATTGTGTTTTTTCCTGGTAATATCATTATCACTGCCTATTCACTGAAGTAGAATTCATGTTTTTCATTGTGAGAGTCTGAAGAGTTTTATTGTTATGTCAATGTGCTTGAGTAAATTATGAATGAGATCTTTATGCTTCCTCATAGTTAGGATCCAATACCTCTCTAGAAACAGATCTATGTTCTTGCATACAGTTCCATGGTAAACATTACGTAGCATGTTAACAAATTTAAGTAGTTTCCACTGTCTACATGCCTTTTTGGAACTTTGCCTGTCTTTGATTTGCATTTCTTTGAATTTATTATTATTATTATTTTTTTTTTTTTCTAGCCTGCTTTCTTTGAATCTATTTGATCTACTCTGATTCATATGTTCTTGTTTGTAGCCAATTTGGATATAATCTTGCATTTTCCTTTATCTGATTCAAGATTTCTCAAATTGTTTTTTCATTTAAACATCTTATGAGTCTTTTAATCTAAAATCTTATGCTATTCTTGCCATTTTCAGGAATACCTGGTTGTGCTAAGTCTGCTCTTTGCAAAGAATTATTAAATGCTAGAGGTTTAGGAGGTGATCGTCCAGTCCAGAATTTGATGGGTGATCTTATTAAAGGTATAAGATAATGCAAAATAGTTGTAAATAATTCTTTTGTAATGGGCATTATTTTGGTCATTTAGAAGCTTCCACTTTGATTTTTAATCGTTATCTTATTTTCAATGTCTCTTTTGATTGTCATCAAATGCTGAACTATTCTCAGATCTTTGGTGATGCATGTTTTATCTGAATCTTTCATGTCATACTCATGTATCAAATCAATATGCAAAACACTGAAGTTTTGAATTTTACTCATTTATCATGTGTTTGAATGCATTTTGATTGTATTTTTTTTACTATTGGATGGCGAAAGCTTTGATGATTGGTTGATATCTTTGTATAGGTTTTGTGTTGAGATAGTATACACTAACACAGTTTGTGTAACATTTTATTTATTTGGATTTATTGGTCTTGTCTTGCGATCAAACATGTCAATCTCAAATCCTTACAGATGTCTTTGGATTTATCTGTACATGCCCAATTTCAAGAGAATGGGGTATCTTTAACAATTCCTTTTATGGTTAAATATTTGAGTTCATGATTACATACTTAAATGTTTTAGTCTTTTCATCTGTAAAAACAAATAAGATATTGATACAGAACTATCAATGAGTGTGCTGTATGCTACATCTTTCCAGTAAAATTAATTAGTAGTTAACTGATTAAATAATTCATTGTAGACTGCTTAATTTGGTTGTAATTTTATTTGCTTGCATACATCAACAGGAAAATATTGGCAGAAGGTTGCTGATGAGTGCAGGAGAACACCATATTCTATAATACTGGCAGACAAGAATGCACCAAATGAGGAAGTTTGGAGACAGGTAAGTTGCATTTTTTTTTGGATATATCTACCGTGCAATGCTTTATTGGCATAAATGGAAGATGGATATGTAAAGGAATTTTGACTGAGAACAACTACATTACAAGAAGGTAATATTTGAAACTCTCTTGAGATTGAATTGGGCAAAAAGATGGATTCAAGTATTGTGGAACTGGAAACCTGATTCTCTGCTAAAAATTTTAAAACCTGGTTTTGTTGCAGAATTCCCAAACAAATTGAAACCGAAGTTTAGTTGAAAATTATATTATCAAAGTTAGGTATAAGATGCATAAGTTGTTTAAGAAGCAGTTGGGTCTTGTGTTTCTATTTTCATTTTATTGTATGGAAAATTGGTGTGATATTATGACACTCCAAATTATACCATGACAACTAAGAGTTGTGTGGAACACTGACCTTTAAATGTGAAAATTCAAACTTTTAACTTTTCTGTGATGAAGGCATAAACTTCTAGGTGTAAACCTTTCTGAATTCTTGAGTTTAACAGCATAATAGTTGAATTGCTAGAAAAAGGAAGAAACTATGAACAAAAATGTCATATCATGGTCCTCTCACTTGTGCAGATTGAAAACATGTGCCATGGCACCAGAGCCTCTGCAGTCCCTGTTGTACCTGATTCTGAAGGTTATTTCCTTCTGCATTTATATTCATTGCTTTATCTATTATAAAAATTGTTCAATTGTTTAAGTAATCTTTGGCCACTTTGTGTTGCCTTTTTGTTGTTCTAAATATATGGATATTGGATGTCTAGTGAACTGTATATTATATTTGGTCTTTTTATTAGTCAATTGCCAAGTGGTGCCTTGGTCTGTACACTTCAGCTTTTCTTGTTTCTCATTATGGCTTTAGGATGAATTTCTCCTCTAAACCTGCAGGAACGGATTCAAATCCATTTTCACTTGACGCATTAGCTGTCTTCATGTTCCGTGTGCTCCAACGAGTCAACCATCCGGTATTCAATCATTTATAATTTAATAAAAGAACCTAACTATACATCCATACTTTCAATTGTTATATCTAGGTAATCTGTTTGCTATTGTCTGAATCCAAGGGTAATCTTGACAAGTCATCTCCAAATGCTGGCTATGTACTGCTGATGTTTTATCAACTTTATGAGGGGAAGGTACTATATCCTCTTAGTTTTGAAGCTTCACCAAATAAAAAAGTACTAGTTTTGACACTCTTTTACTTAAAGCATTTCTAAACTCCTTGTCACAATGTTTAGAGCCGGAAAGACTTTGAGGATGAATTGGTTGACCGCTTTGGCTCACTTGTCAAAATGCCACTGCTAAAATCAGATAGGTATAACTATTTGCCACCTCAATTATTTGGCATGCCATGTGTTTCTGATTGATAAAGAGTATGTATATTCTCATCATGTTAATCATGCTTTGTTTTTGGGTAAAAAAGGAAAACAACAACAAAGAATCATGCTTCTTTTCCTACTCATTTCAGTATCAGTCTAGTTTTGCACTCAAGCTTTTTGTGTTTGAACTTTTAATCAAAAGATCAGCATTTTTTTGAATATTTTACAGTTATTTCTAAACATAGGTGGTTGGATTCCCCCATAATATATGCCCTTGTGCGCATATCATACTGTACATGTCTGGATTTCTTTTTCTTCTGTTTTATCTTTTCGTGAATCCCCTCCCCCACCAAAAAAAAAGGAGAAAAAAAATATTACACACACAGACCATTTTTGAAAAGAAATTGATGCGGTTTACTTCTTCTTTCCCTTGTCATGTATATGATTTACCATATTTCAAACCCCTAACTGAAGCAATTCACTTCTTTTCCTTTTTGGCATTTGCATTCTTCTTGCATCTACAGGAGTCCTCTGCCTGATCCTGTAAGGTCAATTTTGGAAGAGGGAATCAATCTCTACAACCTTCACACAAGGACACATGGAAGGTCAGTAGATGATGTTTGCATTTCGTATGTGTACTGCTTTATAGTACATCCAGGAATATGAAATAACATATTAATCCTTTTCTTCTCATTCTTGTTTGTCTAGTGGATGAATAGTTGTCTGTTTCTAAGGTATCTTGTTGCAATGTCTATCCAAATTTGATACCATAATTTACAATGGAATTGACTACCTTCTTTTACTCTATTTTATCCCACTAATGTTGAGAGATGGTTATCTATATTTCTCCTTATTAGTTCCCTTTTTTTCTTTCGTTTCAATTTAAATGCTACTGTCAGTGGCACTGCCTACTGTTGTACCTCAAAATTGGATTGGTATATTTACTTCTTTGTTTCCCATTTTGTGCTTAGGTTGGAGTCCACCAAAGGTACATATACAAAGGAGTGGGCTGAATGGGAAAAGCAATTGCGTGAGACCTTGTTTGGCAATGCTGAGTATCTCAATTCCATCCAGGTTAATAAATTTTTCTCTATTTTTTTTAGTAATTTGTGATTAAAAATGTCACGTCTCATATGTTTATGTGCCAGCTCAAATGTATCATCAGTAATCGTCAATATCTCCTTCGCATAACTTAAAATGTCATTAAAATATTTTTCAAGTGAGCTTATTCCAAATTGCTTGATTGTTTATATGTTGGCTTCTTATTCCTTCCTTGTAATGTCTTCCCTTTAACTTTAGTCTATGTCTCCTCCTCGGCTCTCAAACTAGGTACATAAACTTACTGCTTTTGATGTTATTCTTCTAGTTGAGAGATCCTACTTTAAAGGTTTTCAATAGTGTTTTGCATCATTAAAAAAAGAATTAGATTTACGACAAGGATGCTAATAATAGTAGAAATAGTAGGGAATATATTACAGAAAGTTTTTCTAAACTGAGGTTAGACATTAGACAATTTTAAATGACTGGGTTTGTTTGAGAATAAGCAACTAAATTCATTTCTATAACAATGGACGAGAAGAAACCAAAAGAACAAATAATCATATTTTGAAGGATTTAAATACTGTAATCAATTTTCTCAAAATTAAAAAAATAAAAAGAAACTGCAGAATTTTATTTTAGTAGTGTTAGGCCCTGGCCCTCAACATAAATTCTGGCCTTGCCCCTGTTAATACTTTCTTACTTGGTTCATTTTAGGTTCAATTTGACTTTGCTGTTCAGCAAGTACTGGAACAACTAAGAAAGATAGCAAAAGGCGAGTACATAGCACCCACCATTGAGAGGAGGAAGCTTGGAACCATTGCTTTTGCTGCTGTCAGTTTGCCAGAGGCAGAGATCAGAAGTCTCCTCGATAAGGTTGGTGAAAACTCTGCTATCTCATAGTTTCTTCAGCAGAGATATCTAATTGGAATTTGTGTTGAATTTGCCAGCTGGCTGAAAAGAACCTGAAGGTTAAAGCTTTTCTCGAAGATAAACACATGGAGGGCAGCCTTAAGAAGGCACATGTGACTCTTGCTCACAAGAGAAGTCATGGTGTTGCAGCTGTGGCTGGTTATGGTGTCTTCCTCCATCGCAAGGTACCAGTGGAACTGACTGCTCTTCTCTTCACAGATAAAATGGCTGCATTCGAAGTCCAGCTTGGTTCTGTTGATGATGAAACAATAGACTCAAAAAACCAGTGGCCCCATGTTACCATATGGACAGGGGAAGGAGTTGCACCAAAGGAAGCCAACTTGTTGCCACAGTTGCTTTCAGAGGGGAAGGCAACTCAGGTCGAAATCAACCCACCAGTCACTGTATCAGGGCCGCTTGAATTCTATTGAGTAGTCTCTTCTTTCTCCTCTCCTTTATTTGTTCTTTGTTTTAATGGGATGCTCATGAAGAGGGATGGCATTGGGTTTATGAGGGTAGGTTGTTGGGTTCCGAGGTCATGAGATTTTGCGGCTGCTAGGTAGAGAAAATGCTGAGGCAAGAAGTAATCTTTTGTTAGAATAAATAGATTTGTCAAATAGAAGGAAATCTTTTGAAACAATGCACTGAATAATGAATGGCACATAATAGACAAAGGGGGTAGACAATCCATGGTTGAACTTTTTATCATATATATATATATATATAGTAAAAGATTTATGTTAAACAAGATTTTATGTACACAAGAAGACATTACGTATAGGGGTTGGTGCTTTTCCGTCTTACCTCCAAAAAATTAAGAGGAAAAAAGACAAATATTATCTTAATGCATACTCTAAAAATAAGATAATTTAGTCTTTTTTAGTAAAAGTTTATTGAAACGACATAATTTTAAGATGATTTTCCTCTTAATCTTTAGGAGATAAAGCTGACAGACACTTTTTCCTTACATATATATATGTATATCTATTTCTTTTCTTCTTCTTTTTTTCCCATCATTTCCTTCCCTTGGCGCGTAATGTTCGAATTTTCAGGTTCGTATAATCGTATTCATAATGTTTCTATTGAAATTTGAAAGCCTGATGAGTTTTAGATTAGTGTTGTTCCCACAGTAATTTGTTGTATGCATATGTTTTACTAGTGTTGTAAATAAGCCGAGCATGGTCGAGTAATTTAGACTGAAGATGAAGCTCGACTTGTTTTTAGATTTTGACATTCCTAAACTCATTTTGAACCTGTATAATTTATTTAGAAGCCAGAATTGAGCTATGCTGCTCTAGTTATTATTATTATTATTATTATTTTAAATTGTTATTATGAATCAGTTTAACACTCAAAATAAGCTAGAAACCCAAATTTGGTTCAAATGCAGAATATAGTTCAGCAAACGCAGATCCGATGACATTGTACATCTTACAAAGTGCCTTAAAAGTTCATTAGATGTGGTTAGATATAATTTTTAACGTAACATTAATGACTTCAACAAATTTTATTCGTGAATGGTTCTGAAGTTTTACGTAAAAATCGAAAAAGAAATGGTGATGACCAATGGGCTGGGTTCGGTCAAAATTGGTACATGGCAAGCCAGCTGTCTTGGATCTGAACTTATGAGTGGGGTATATACTGGGCCAATCTTGGGCTAGCTTTTCTTAAATTGACTGGGCCCAGTTCATATGCCTCGTAAAAAATCAAACTCTATATTTGGTTTTTAAATTATTTTAGTTTAGTTCACTTAATTTAAGGCCGGTTTTAGAAAACATTGTTTACCGCTTTTGGTTTAAATGTTTAATTGTCAAAAATAGAACTTAAGTCTTAACTAACCAAGTAATCAACAACTTACTATTAAGTACGAATTTTTAAAATTGATAATCAAAATTATTTTTTTAATTTATTAAAATTTTTATTTTAATGTAGTTGCTAATTGACAACTAAAATTAAAAATTGAAAACAATGTTACTGAAGAAATCTTATTTAAGAATTTTTTTTTGGTTAAAATCAGATAAATTAACAATGTTAATTCAAAATTTGGATTATATGATTATATCAGAAAAAAAAAAATCTATGTAGAACTTGGTTTTAGCCAAATTAAATTATAAAATCTGATTTGTTTGACAAAAAAATAATAAGCCTCTGCCCTTCTTCTTCTTCTCTTTTTTTTTTTTATGCATTTTATAGTCAAATTCCCTATTTATACTTGATATATTATTTTTTAATTAATACCCTCTATAATTTTCATTTTTTATTAACATTTTTTATAACTTAAAACTTGTAAAAAATTCTCAAATTACTAATAAAATTAAGGTAAAAATAAGAAATTTGATCATTAATTTT
>BPVZ01000007.1:1833585-1844129 GCA_020521535.1 Rubroshorea leprosula
GATCGAGGTCCTCTTCATAAACGGGCTAACCAACCCAGGGAGTCTTCATTAAGGCCCATTTGTATTTTGTAGGCCTCGCCTCGGGCTTCCACATTTGAACCCACGATGTGTTAGATTGGATTGTGACACTGTTAAAATCCTGTTTCAAAATTAGAAAAAGTATCATATATTTTAATTAATCTCTTCTTGTTAATTAAAAACTTTCTAGACCATTCAAAAATTAAAGGCTTGTTAAAAAAATGAAATGACAGTCATGAAACTTTGGCAGCGACAGAGTGGTCTAAAACTCTGAAGTTGAAAGATATTAGAGTAACGAAAAAATTTATTTTATAGTATGATACAGTTTAAATTACAAAGTAACAAGTTCTTACAATTGGGAGAGATTTGAGAGGAAGTAGGTTCATCTCCTCCTATAGTTCAATAATTAGGTGGGTATAAAAAAGTTTTTTCTAAGTTTGAATTTAAAACTAAAAACGATAGGTTATGTGATCAAATTAGACATTCTGCAACATTAGGTATGGGCCAAGGCAACTACATGAAAATGAATATTATTTCCAAAGTGGTCCATAGATTGGGCCTACTCCTGCTTTATCTTAATTAATCCCTTACAATTGTAACAAAAGGTTTGTGATTAATTTTAGCACCCAAATTAATTTATTTAAATGCAGTAAGTTGATAAAATGATGCTAGTATATTCTTAAAATCACATAAAATCACATAAAAATAAATTAAATTTAAAATATGCAAAAATTATGCTGATGACACTTGATAATACAAATAATAACAATAATAATAAAAAAGGAACTCAAGTTAGAAGCAAAGATTTTCATAAAAACATTTTTTGCTTAACAAAAAGGTAAATTGCAATCTGTTCTATATGAACTGCAATTCACTTAAATAATAACTATTGATGAAGGGGGGCAGACCCCTTAATTTTGTGGGTCATCCCTTTATCAATGATTAACTATTTTGTAGCTTTTATAATGTTTTTTTAATACCTACAATTAGATTTTATCTTTTAAAGAAATCCATAGTTCTTTTTTAAGGAGTTTTTTTAATATATACCATAAAGGTATAAATTAAGAACATAATAAATATATTATTCTGTTATAAATTAGTGTTGAAAGAATAAAAATTAATTTTTAATTTATTAATTATCTAATTAAATTTATTTATTTGACAATAATACTAAAATTAATATTAATTTTTATATTACTTTATATAAATTTATCATAAAAAGTACTTTAACACATGTCCTAAAAATATAAATTAAAGAAGAGCACTGCTACGGGCACTCGCTTTTTGCACTCTCCGGCCAACACTTCCCCTTTCATTGGGCCACGTAAGCTTTTTAAAAGCTTTCAGAGCAACCTCTCAGAAACCAAAATAACGTGGCCCAATAAAAGAGAAAGTGTTGGCCGGAGAGTGCAGGAGGCGAGTGCCCCTAGCATTGCTCATTAAAGAAATCCTTAAAAAAGGGGGGGGCTAAAAGCCTAAAACTCAAGCAATAGCAACGTGGTGGATTTACTTAAATTGGGTGAAGAAAGCTCCTTCCAAATTAATTCCAATTAATTTGTGTGTGAAGTTAGTTTGATGCTCTTATAATAAATTAACCAATCATATAACAATGTGCATTTAAGAGAAGGATCAACCTAAAATTGAAAGAAATCAAATCATGAATTTGAAGCAAAGAACTAATAGTAAATACTCTCAAATTCAGTAGAAATGTAGAATGGACTTTATAGGTGTAGGGTGGTAGACACCAAAACGGAGCGTAGAATCCAGTCCAAAACCTATTTGACAATGGCAAAACGACAACGCAAGTAACATTGTCCCTCTCTGTTTTTTGTGATTTGTATAGATGGGATAATTCATTCCCTGTTCCCAGAGAGTTTCCTGCTACCCAACAAAACTGACTGAGTCCTGGTACCTGTTCGGAGCAGAGGCAAAGAAGTAGAAGAAACCCCAAAAGCAGAAGCATTTTCAGCTTCCATTTCCAACCCATGTTACCCATGGCTGTTTAATTGCTTCTTACATTACAAATGCTTGTTTTCTGAGGGGCTCAATATCCATTACATTTTCCCTTTGCTGAAAGTTGTGAACTTGGTAAGTAGTTTTTACAGAATTTTTCTTTATTTCTTTCTCACCCACTTCACCTTTTTGTTTCCAGAGAAAATGCAGCTAGAAAAAGAAGGATCTTTTTGTCTGTTGCTTCTATTTTTCAATTTTCTTATTTTTCCTTCTTTCAATTAAGGCATTTGTGCTGTGTTTTTTGCTTTTTCATTGCAATGATGTTTCCTTTAAACTCCTTTTTCTTACTTCTTTGAACTATGGAGTCCGAAAAGTTCCTTTCTTAGTGGTAATACTACATCTACCTGTTCAAGTTCAGGTGCCTGTAGTTGCAGGCTTTACAAAGGAAATAAGGTTTCTTGTATATTATGCTCCTTTCCATTTGAGTGGTCTAATCTCTGTTTTTTTGAGCTGCAATCGATCTCAAAGAATTCAAGGTTATTTATTTATTTATTTATTGTTTTCCTTAAATCTCAACCATTGAAGAATCTGCAGTGGAGCTTTTTGAAGGTTAAGTGGTTTTAAAGCTTCAGACCTTCCCCTTTTCATGTTAAAAACCTTTCCCAGAAAATATTTTCCAGTTGTTTTTTCTAGTCATGATAGCAAGATTAAAAATGGTACTTATTCCTGTTGTGTTCTTCAAACTCTCTATACCCCACATTGTACTTTTTTTTCTTTCCTATTTATCTTTAATTTCCTCCTTTCACGGCAACCATGGAGGAGGAAACTCACCTGCTACATTACAATAATTCCTCTTGATAGGGTAAGAATCTGACTTCAGATCAGTCAAAATAGTGGGGGTATTTCTGTAAATTCGTCTGTCTTCAACTGTAGCTGTACGGTCCATTGTGACCGCAATAATGGGCCATGAAGGCAGGATTATGGTAGCATTTAAGGGGTGATGAAGAGGATTGTTGTTACTGCCTGCTTAAACAAGTTGATAGCTTGTACTGTTGCTTTTTCTTGAAGATACCCTTTTACTAATTTCTTTTGGTTAGTCTGCTTTTGCCTTTATGGCACCATATGTGATTATAAGGAGCAGCTGCTCTTCATATGAGCTAATTTCTTTGTGTTCATCTACATTGGATTCTCCTGTTTTTCAGCTTGTGATATTTTTCCGATCTGCTACAGGCCTTGTGGTTCAGGAAGCATTGTAGGAGGGAAGGATAAGAAACTTCATTTTTCTCCTTGAGGATCCATTAATTATGCAGACTCCAAAACCAAGGTCATTTCTCTTGCTTTTACTATTTCTTTATATTCTCTGTTTTTAGAGGCTTATTGATATGTTCACTGAATAAGTGTAAAGCAGTGTATGGTTCTTCTTAACTTTTGTTGTCATTTACAAATTGTCCAATATAGTCCAAATTCCATAAGGAACAATGAAGGTGTTAACCTGTTAGCTGGAAGCTTGTCTCTTCTTTTATCGAGTTTGTCTTTTTCTCTTTTCAGTTTTCATGTGTTTAGCTCTGAAGCTACAATTTAGGGCAATGTTCTCTGGTAAGAATCTAGAGCTGAAATTTGTTTCATCCAACAAATTTGTAAGGTAGTAGTTTTGTCTTGTCTTCTCTCCTAACTATAGGATAGCTGGCCCCTTAACCAAACCAGCAGCTTCAGTTAGTGAAGGGTTGAGCACTGCATTTTTTCAAAAAAAAAAAAAAAAAGATTAATTTTCCATCACATACATATGGAATGGATAAACTCCACTGAGATTTTGTGCCAAAAACAAATATATAGTTAAGATGTGGAATTGGCCTTCGGCAAGCAAGTCAAATGCCTTTAATTTAATGCAATTTAGATTTTAGAACTCAACTGTGCCACAATGGACCATTGGCCTTAAGCAGGAAGCTAAGACTAGAAGGGTATTGGGATTTACTTCTCAGAGAATGAAACTAATTCTGGTGCAATTCTCCTAAGCAGGCATAAGATGGTAACTCATATATTGTGTAGAAGGAGCTTTTGTCAGTAGCACAAGATGAATTACCTCCCAGTTCACTATCCAGGAATAAAAGAATGTGAAATTTATATTTCAAGCCTTGCATCTTTTATAAACTCTACGTGTTGTTCTTGATGACACTAAACCAATTTTAACAACAGAAACCGATCTTTGGAAGTTCCACAAAGGGTCTCTCCACGAGCTGTTCGCCAACACAAGACGACTGCAGTAGGGACTGAATCTTCATCTTCCCCAAACCAGGCTAGTAGAACTCCAAAGGAGAGAAGCCCTAAAGTTGTTGATCGACGATCACCAAGGAGTCCAGTTACTACTGAGGTATTCTATAGAACCGAGTACTGAGACTACCAGACTTCTAGAGTTACATAAAATAGAGAATGTTAAAGAAAATTGGAGAACATTGTTAGTCTCCATTTGTTATATTCGCTTATTTTGTGATTCTTGCCAATCTGTTTGTGGATTAATATATTATTTTAAAGCCCCTGCAACCTTTTGCCTTTCTTCCATATTTTATACCTGTAATTTGATGAACTATGTTGGATTTGATTTCAATTATCTTGATTCTGAAGTTTTAGCCTACAGAGGGAGATTGTTTCTATTTTTGTCAATTTCAAAGATGTCCTATGAGAATTTCTACCATTGACCATTGTTCTTGTTTCAGAAGAAGCGACCTAGCAGAATATCTGAATTGGAGCTCCAGATTTCTCAGCTTCAGGAGCAGCTGAAGAAAACAAAGGATCAGTTAAGTGAATCTGAATCATGGAAGAAGCAAGCTCAGCTAGAAGCCGAGGAGTCTCAGAAACAACTATTGGCAATGTCTTCAAAGCCCTTAGACTCTCAAAAGCAGAATCATGACTTGTCCAATTCTGAAGAAACTCATGTTGTTAAACTCCAAAAGAGCTCACAAGAAGAGGATCAGGGCCATCAGGCATGGAAATTTGAGCTTGATGCTGTCCAGAAAAAGCATTCTGGAGATTCAGCTGCTTTGGCCTTTGCCATGAATGAGATTCAGCAACTTAAGGCTGAGCTTGAAAGGGTGGCCATATCTGAAGCTGCACAAACCAAGCAAGCAGAATCAGCACATGTGGAGCTTCAGAGCTTGAAAGGGAACTTGATGGAAACTCTTTCTCTTGTTGAAAACATGAAAACCCAGATAAGGGATAGCAAAGAATCTGAAGCTCATGCCCAAAATTTGGCTAGTGAAACTCTGCTACAACTAGAAACTGCAAAAATTTCTGTTGAGGCGCTCAGGTCAGAAGGCATGAAAGCAACTGAAGCTTACAACTCAGTAGCTTCAGAGTTAGATCAGTCAAGGGAACGTGTGAATTCACTAGAAGAACTTGTCAGCAAACTCAAGAAAGACCTAGCAAAAGCTGGCAACAACCTCTCATTGGAATCTGACCGTGATGGTAATGTTGAGAAGGAAACTGAAGAACATCAGAAGTCAGAGGAACAAGGCCAGCTTGAAGCAGAAGTTTCTTTCTTAAAGTCTGAAGTGGAACTGTTAAGATCTGCTCTTGAAAATACCAAGACTAAAGCCCAAGAAGAACACTTTCAAAGCACTGATGCACTAGTTGAGCAGATAGGGTGCACATCCAGCCAGCGAGAGGCTGTACTTTTAGCAGAACTTGAGAAAGCAAAATTGGATATTGAAGAGTTGAAAGTGAGTCTGATGGACAAGGAAAATGAATTACAGGGTATTGTAGAAGAAAATGAGGGGCTTCACATGAAGCTCGAAAAGAACCTTTCAAGTGAGCGAGAAACTGAACTAGAAAATGAGCTGAAGAAATTAAATGAAGCAGTTGCTGATCTGAAGGCAAATATGATGGATAAAGAGACAGAACTGCAGAATATAGCTGAGGAGAATGATATACTCAGGTTGGAAATCAGTAAAAGAGGCCTGGACAAAGGTAAAACAAACAATGAGGTGGTTGTAGAGCTAGAGGTGACAAGAGCTAGAGAGAGGGAGGCTCTCATGAAGCTTGGTGTTGCAATGGAGGAAGCAGATAAGAACAACAGGAGGGCTGCACATGTGGCTGAGCAGCTTGATGCAGCACAGATTGCTAATTCTGACATGGAGGCAGAGCTCCGAAGGCTAAAGGTACAGTCTGATCAGTGGCGGAAGGCTGCAGAGGCAGCCACTGCAATGCTTTCAGCAGGTAACAATGGGAAGTTTATGGAGAGAACTGGATCATTGGGTAGCCATTATAATTCTGTTACAGGGAAAGTTGGCTCACCCTACTCTGAAGACATGGATGATGATCTGCTAAAGAAGAAAAATGGGAACATGCTAAAGAAGATTGGGGTGTTGTGGAAGAAGCCACAAAAATAGAACATCACATCAAGTATTTAGCCCACAATAATATCTCAAATTTATGCTTTCCTTGTTAAAATGTTCCTCCTCTAACCCATTTTCCTGTTCCTCTTTTCCTACAGAGTTCAGTTAGTGAGATGAGACCATTCTGATCTTCTTGCTGTGAAGTACTAAAAATGGCAGTCTTCTGAATCTTCTTAGGTTATATATGGTGGTAATGCTTATGGGATTCTGGAATAAAAGATCTTTGGTTTAGATTATAATGTAAAACATGGGGTGTCATATATCATCAGCTTAAAACTACGTAATCAAACCTTCTCCTTAGTTAATGAGAGTGGCAGCTTTAATTTGTTATATGTATTTAGCTCCGAGAATTTGCTTGCTTCTACTATTCATTTTTGTTTGTTGAAATTTATTCATAGCAAGAGATGATGTAGGGACAAGGGATTACAAGACCAAGAAAGGAACATAAATAATAATAATAATAATAATAATAAAAAAAAAGAACGCCAAAACGTTGCCTTATATTGGAAATTAATCTATATTGCTACGGAAGTTACTGCAGCTATTATATCATAAAAGAATAAAAAAAGTAAAAATCAAGACCTTTTTTTTTTTAATAAATTTGCAAAGGACTGAATCGAATCCTTGCCCAGGGAGCAGGAGTGCACTTTACGGGTGGCTTAAGGCCCAGGTGCGTCTTAATTAATTTTCTTTGAATTTTGATAATTCATTTTAATTATTAAAATGTCATGGTTATTTTTTGTGCTGTCTAGTGTACATTGATCCGGCATTGAATTTTGTTGCTGCTGATGTGAAGCATTGAATTTCGTTGTTCCAAATCCATATTAGAAAGAATTAAGAAATATATTGAATTCTCAAGTTTGCTCCCTCTTTTTTTTTTTGGCCAAATCTCAAGTTTGCTCTATTATTCTGTGAGTAAATGTGTAAAAAATGATGTCAATTTTATAATTATTTTTTATTTAAGAATGTTAATTTTGTCAATTTTTAAATAAGGATGTTAATTTTTAATATTTTTTATTTAAGAATGTCAACTTTCAACTTTTTTTTATTTAAGAATATCAATTTTTAACTTTTTCTATTTAAGAATTAATTGAAAAATGATACTAATGTGACAAATGCATTTTTTAACAAAAATGTTGAAAGTTAGTATCTTTAAATAGAAAAAATTGAAAGTTGACATTCTTAAATAAAAAATATTGAAAATTGACATTTTTATTTAAAAATTAACAAAGTTAACACCCTTAAATAGAAAAAATTGTAAAATTAACATCTTTTTTACACATTTACTCATTATTCTGTTATGAAACTATTATACAAGGTATAACATAGCGTAAGCAACTATATATATGATTCATTGTCATAATTAAGTAAATCAATTATAACCTCCTAATGAAATTTAGTCCCCAAATATCTTAGGAGATTGTAGTTCTACTTGTACCCGTTTCCAGAAAAAGAAAAATTAGTTCTGGATATGAAAAGACTAAATTGTCATTAATGAATATACATCCGTCTCTCGTTCCTCAATGGCATTTGAGTCTTTTTGCACCCAATGCTGATATTTTATTCTTTACAATGGACTGTAAAAGATTTTTCTAGTATTTTAATAAAATAGAATCCAATGTTTTACAATCTGTATTATAAACACCAACTATTAGATACATTGACACTCATTTATTATTAGAAGCCTCTTATCATTTAATAATTTATGTTTTACAATCCAATTAAATCACAAAACACTCTTTTTCTTTTTCTTTTTCTTTTTTATCATAGTATGTTTAACAATAAATATGAGTCATATGACTTATTATACATTGGCATGCAACTTGTCATGCCACCATTAAAGATTAATATCACACCAACGTAATTATAAGCTGGAGATATATAAAAAACAGGTTAGTTAATATAATTAAATCATATAAGTTTATTTGGGTTTTATTTTATATATTTGACTTGTTCCCCAAAAGTAATTTAGTGGTGTGTGTTTATATATATATGGTAAAAATGCATATCAATTTTGATTTTAACAAAAACTAAACTCAAAATCTTAATCTTACATGAGATCTTAAATAACAATTCATGTTAAATAACAATTCATGTTGATAACACATAATAAAATAAAAAACAAACAAGTAGAAAAAGAAGAAAAATGAATTTGAGAGAAATAGATAAAAAATGTAACAAGGTTGATCTTTCTTTATTCCTTTTGCTCCACACTTTAATATATAGGCCACAAAGAGTGATAATAGTGGTAATAGTTATACAAATTTATCACTCACTGAGGAGGTGTTATTAGGTTTAATCATCCACTTGAAAAGGTGGATGTTCCACAAAACTAGTGGCGATTTTTGGATTGGCAAGTTTGTAATTAATTAACAAGTTGCTTAATTCTTTCTGCCACAAGGTTAAATGGTCAGAAGGCAGAAAGGGGGCTATTCATATATATCCTCGGAAGGGAGAGGTTTGGGCTCTATATGGGAACTAATCCCCTGATTGGAACGAGCTTACCCCTGATGAAGTGATTCACAAATATGATATGGTGGAGGTACTTGAAAATTACAATGAGCAAAGTGGTGCTGTTGTTGTTGTTGTTGTTATATGATATGGTGGAGGTACTTGAAAATTACAATGAGCAAAGTGGTGCTGTTGTTGTTGTTGCACTTGTAAAAGTAGCTGGATTCAAAACAGTGTTTCGGCGACACCCAGAGCCAAATATGATCAGGATCATTCCTAGAGAACAGTTGCTTCGGCTGTCTCATCAAGTCCCTTCTTATTTGCCCACAGGTCAAGAAGGTCCTAACGCTCCCAAGGGTTGCTTGGAGCTTGACCCTGCAGCTACGCCATTAGAACTTCTGAAGGTATTAACTGAAGCTCAGGTGAAAGAAATGGAGGTCACCACCAACTTGGAAGGATCAGAGGAGAGAGAGCAGTGGAAATTGGAAAGCCGTTCAAGTTGAAACCGGATATTATTCCTGAAAGTATTGGAAAATCAGTTGGGACAGAAGTGGAGGAGAGAAAGGCAAATAAAAATGCCCCAGATGATTGTGTACAGACGTAGACGAAAAAGGGAATGGAAAATCTAGAGGAATGCTTTGAACCATGACATCTCAAAGTCATTTCTGTATGTTTCATCCTCTTTGCAGACAAAAGAAACTGGCCAATTTTTGTTTTAATTTCTGTTGGCAGGATGCTTTTAGAATATAATAACCTGAAGAATTACATGTTCAAGGAAGGTGACCTTAGATTCCACACCACACACCATCCCACCACCCCTCCGGAGTATCAACTTTCAAAAAGGTCTGTTTTTCTTCATCACCCAGTCAATTTTTGTTTGTCCTGGGGCAACATTTTATTTCGCTGTACACCAAATTTTTATTTACAAAGAGGAGGAATATCTTTAATATCTCTGTTGCGAATTGCCTTTCTTGGTCAAATATATAATTCTTACATTTCAGGTTTTTTGGGCCAACATCTTCTACTTAAGTTATCAGTTCTTTTCTTGATGGAATATGCATCTTGTAAATTAATGCTGTATTTTCCCACCAGTAGTCATCAACCATATTTAATATCTTTCATGTTACTCGGCTTTTCTGGTTTTACACTTTTTTCCAGTGGAGATACAGAAAAACTGAATAAACAGATCGATTGGAACCATCGTGTTTTTCAGCATTTAAATTTGATTGGTTGCAAGATTTTATTGAAAACTGTGCATGTGGCTCAATACAAGGCTTGTATCCAACTTAAATTCAATTGGCAATAGGTGGAGTAGCCTTCTTTGTATTTAACTTTTATTTTATACTCAATGGGGTATTTTCTCACTTAAGACGCCTCCTCACATGCAGGCCTCTTATGAATGTCGGGTCCTCTCACGTGGTTACACCTCCTTTAAATACATGCCCGGTACAAAACCTGAGTTTTGATACCATATTAAAAACTATGCATGTGAGCTCAACAATTGGCAATATGTGGAGTAGCATTCCTTGTATTTAACCCACAAGTTTCTTACTTTTATACTTAATGTGAGATTTTCACACTTAACAGATTTTACTTCCCACCCCCTCAAATAAAAAAAAAGATTAACAACATAAAAACAGTTTCATATGGATAAGTCTATATATAACTTCAATTCGACTTCTTTGACAAACAGATATGCTCCAACTACCCTTTTATTTCTGTCACTAACATATG
>BPVZ01000007.1:1899743-1910526 GCA_020521535.1 Rubroshorea leprosula
ATAAATTTTTTAAAAAATTAAGAGTAAAAACATTTAAAAATTATATTATTTTAATAAAATATGATAGAAAAGATCGATATAGCGTCCTTACTATTTTAAAAATTAGTTTTTTTTATAAGTTAATTAACCGTTGCTCGGGAGTGATAATAAGATCATGAGTAAGCCTAATGGAGTACACGATCTATTCTCCATTAAGGTTGAACGTTGAATATACCTAAAATTTGTGAGTATCTAACTAATTATTTGGATAGGTATTTATTTTGTCTGTTGAGTAAACTTAGAATGACATTATAAAAGTCTGCGGCATGGCATTAACATACATCACCTCTCCGTGACTTCTATTATTTTGATTGCCGCATTCCATGCAATACACATAGGATTCGTTTGAGAGTGTTAGTTTACCACTATAATCTTTAGTTTTTTAATTTTTTTTATAATTTTTTAATATTTTAAAAATATATAAAATATATTTAATATTTATTTTTAATAATATTTTATATATTTTTTAAAATTATAAAAATATATAAAAATTAAAGATTAAAATAGCGAGAGGAGTGTGAAACGAAAGTCATATTCTATCAAGCTTTTCCCGTTCTAATTTGATGATGATCATGATAATCAGCCCTCTTCATCAAGAGTAAACATTTAGAAACTTCCGCGTGGAGTCCACATGGGGCCACGCCAAATCCAATGGCGATCTTCCCCCACACGGAATTTCGTCATTCGTCGTTCATCTGTTGCATTTGAAAATTCCACAACCCACTGAACTTGGGTTAAGCCCGCTGACTCTAACTTCTCCAATTCACAGGTACTTTCTCTTGAATCTCTTCCATCCTTATTCCTCTCATCCTCTCATTTCATATTCTCCTGAACCTTTAATATGATGATTTCTGTCTGGGTCGGTTGTGCTCTTCCTGATCTTTACCTGTTTTGACCTCAAATTTCTATGCACTATTACTCATAAAACCCAAAAAAGCGAAGGAAAAGCTCTTTTCTTGGCGGAAACTTTTTTTTCTTTTTTCTTTTGTAAGTTCTTCCTATAACCTTATCTTGTTAATATCTTTCTTTGATTCAAGATGATGTATTTCTCTGCTTGGGTCTTCTTATTCTTCTTCTTTTTTTACCTGTTTTGATCTCAAGTAGTACTATCTTAAACCTAGGAACCCTAAGAGGGAAGAGACGCTTTTCTTGGAGGAACCCATTTTCTTCTCTTTTGTAAGTTCCTCTAATAGCTTTATCATGTTTCTTTGATTCAAGATGGTGCATTTCTTAGCCTGTGGCTTTTGTATTCTTTTTCTTTTTTACCTGTTTTGATCTCAAATTGTACTATTTTAAACCCAGGAAACCCTAAAAGCCAAAAAAAGAGGAACCCATTTTCTTGGAGGTTTTCTTGTAAATTCTTCTTAAAACTTTATCCTGTTTCTTTGATTCAAAACGATGCATAGCTACCTGGGTTTGTTGTATTTTTCTCTCTTCAGCTCCATTGATCTAAAAATTCTACTAGCTTAAACCCTAGAAAGGAACTTGTACCCTTTGAGTTTTGTCACACTTACTATTTCTTTGTGTTTTTGGTACAATTTTTCTT
Source organism: Rubroshorea leprosula (assembly GCA_020521535.1). Lineage (NCBI taxonomy): Eukaryota > Viridiplantae > Streptophyta > Magnoliopsida > Malvales > Dipterocarpaceae > Rubroshorea > Rubroshorea leprosula. The sequence continues at coordinate 1,901,329 of BPVZ01000007.1, forward strand.
ATGTTTTTGGTGCGGCGGGAGGTCCAGAACCACCATGGTAGTTGATGAAGCGCTGCCTATTTTGGGTCGCGTTTGGGTTTGGTGGCGCGATTCTCTTGCGCCTGAGGCTCGAGTGGCTGGAAAAGGATAGGGAGCGGGGGATATAGTTGTCCGAGGAAAGAAATTCGGGCATACACCAGACAAACCGTCTTGATTTCAGTTTTTGTTATTCATTGCCTTTCAGAGTTAAGGGTTTTTGTGTGTTTAAGGATCATCGGGAGAGTGATGACGTTTTTTTTTTTTTTTTGAGTTGGTGCCGTGGTCCAGCGCCACCATGATGGTTACCGGTAGCCGCTTGTTCTGGGCATCGTCGCGAGAGTCGCGCGAGACTAACGGGAGGTGGGAGTCTCTGGAAAAGGAGAGGGAGGGGATGGATGGTTGTCGGAGGAAAGAAACTTGGCTTCCGGAGAAGTTGTCATGAATCCAATTTCTGTTATTACCTTTTTAGTCAGTGATTGTGTTGAACGATCAAAGCCCCAATTCATGGTTTTGTGCCGAATTTTGTGCTTATCTTTTATTTTGTTTTATTTATTTATTTTCCCTTTTTGATGAAATACACTAAGGAACTAATCAGTTTGGTGCGAATGGTGGTTGTTGGAGCGCCGCCTGTTTTGGTTGGCGTCTGGGTTCCGTGGCGCGATAGATCGGGGAGGTGGAATCCTTGGAAAAGGAAAAGTTCCTCCTGTGTTTCATCATTTTGGGCAACGTCTTGATTCCAATTTCTGTTATTGCCTGTTTAGATTTTGAAGGATTAGGAAAAGTGTGTTAATGAGAGGGCTTCCCAAATTCAAAGTCTTGTACCAGAATTTTGCGCTTAATCTTTATACAGTTTATATTTTGGAATATGAAACCCACACTTGGGAACTTTAATTGCATCAAAAAGCTTGTTTGGGTATATGTACTTGCATTTGCAGTTTATTAACACTAATCTTCTACGCAATTGCATTTTCAGATTACAAGGTGAATATCACAAGGAACATATATATTACCTAGACAACATATTACCCAGACAGGGAAACCGGTTCTCCCTCAGTTTGACAAGGTAATCAACTAATCATGTTAGGAATTATTTTTAGGGCAGGGTTGCAACACACACACATATATATATATATATATGTTGAGACAGATTTTGAAATTGAGATTTAGATCAATATATTAACAATGACTTTACATTGAATCAAATATATAAGTTTAAAATGCATGTATATGTATAGGACCTCAGAGTCACTCATAATCTACTTCTGTCTTTAGCTTGACACATGTAAGTTGCAAGGGTACATGTGTTCCAGTATATACACTTCCCATTTACATGGGAGGAAAGAAAACAATAATAAATAAAGTACCTGCACAAAACTAGCGTTGGTCTTGGCCCAGCCCGTATAGGTCAAATTTTCTTCTTTTTTTGTTTTTTTATTTGGTAAGTTAAACAAATCATTAAAACCACATTAGAGTTGAAAATATCACATAACCTACCCAACCACAACTGAAACCAAAAATCGAGACCTTCTTTAGGTCACACAGCACATTAATGAAACACCAACCCTGCTTCCTTAGCACTTGATCTCCTTCAATGCATGGCCAAACTAAAAAAATGTTGGATCGGTAGCACCATCCTTGCAGTAAGCTAACACCATACAGCCACAAAAAATTGAAGGTCACTGAGCTTTGAAATCAGGAATTTTACTGCTGGCTCAATGTTCTTCTTGAAGTTCTCTTGATTTTCACCCTCCAACTTATCTGTCAACGTCTTGACAAACTTCTTAACATAGCCCATGAACTCCTTCTTTTGAAAAGGAGGTTGCTCCTGAAGCCTGAAGGTATCAAAAATGTCACCCACCTTCACAGCCTGGTCATCAACACCCTCATCCTCCTCGCCACCTTTGGCCGAGGGATTTTCAAAAGCGATTAAATGGTTGTATTTTCATGGCGTAGTATTTCTTATACTCCTAGAATAATAATAATTCTCTTTGATTTTGCTGATAAAAAAAAAAAAAGGAAAAAAACTTTCAAAAGCAATTACTGATAATGAACTCGCATTACAATGGGATTCATGGTAGGAAATTTTTCACCATGAGTATAGTGCAGAAGGTATTCAGCAGAGAAAGGGGCTCGAAAAGGTCCAGTATAATGTACCCGGAGATAACAGTACCCAGAATGGATTTTTTTAAATCAATCAACCATTCATCAGAAGAAGATGAAGAAGATGCAGGAGAAGAAGAAGAAGAAGAAGAGGAAGAAGAAGAAGAAGAAGATGCAGAAGAAGATGCAGAAGGAGTCGAAGAAGCAGAAGAAGCAAGGGCCGCAGAAGGTATTAGCTGCATAGCTTTCAGTCCAACTGGGGCATTCTTAGTTTCTGGATCGCACTTTTTTACTTTATGGAATATGAACACTTTCGAAGGGGAAACAATATCCTTCCAAGCGGGGACTCAAATACCAATAACGCAAGTTACTGTTATGACTGATGAGAAGAAGATACTGTTTTCTCTTTCAAACGGCGAGGTAATTAGTTTTCACAACATAAACACTTGCTTGATTGAATAAAGATGCTGATATTACTCCCTTTTCAGGTCTTAGTTGCACATATCAACGACAATGGTGAAGTTGGAATAACAAAAGTGGGAAGTCATGTCAGAGCTGTCAGCGGCCTTATCAGAGACATTGGCAATCCGCATCTGGGTTATTCATGTGGGAAAGATGGATTTATAAAAAGTTTTGATATCCGTAGCCCTGGTCTTACCAGTCTCCTAAAGTGTCAAAGATTTGAAAATAACCCATCACTCAGCCTAAAATTGAATGGCATCTTGCAGAATCCTGACAATCCTCAATGCATTACTGTCTGTGGAGATGATGCATGCACCAGAGTTTACGATCTCAGGCAGTTGAAAGAAGGTCCGAAATGTCTTTACTTGCCACGTGATCTTGCTAACAGAAGTACTGCTTGCATTAAAGGCATAGCATATTCAAACAAGGGGCAACTATTGGCTTCTTACAACAACCAAAAGATTTATATGTTCCAACAGGAAATGGGATCTTTTCCATTATATATTAGTGAAGCTCAAGTTTATCAGGGGCACACGGATGATGACCAGATAGATAGACATGACATAACTTTCTTTGGTTCTAAAGATGAGTACATTGCCTCTGAATCAGCATGTGGAAGGATTTTCTTTTGGAATAAAAGAGAGCCCAATAGGGTTAGTCGCATCGGGAGTGACTTACCCCCTGTAAGGTGCATGACAAGGCATCCTCACCCCCAATGTCCCATACTCGCTACTGGTGGAGTGGATCAACTTGTTTGTCTCTGGGCTCCTAAGCTGCTGATAAATTAAGCCGAATTGAAGATGGTGTGTATATCAAGGCAACCCAATCCATCTTCCTCTGCTGCATACTGGTATATATGGCAATTTTGACCCTGGGGTCTTAAACAGTATAGGAACAGTACTTTTTTTTATTTTCTTTTTGAAAATAGTAAATATGTTGATTCATCTGGACAAAACATTGCACTACATGAAATTTTTTGTTTTTTGAAAATATGCAATATATCAAAACTATAAGTGAGGGTGGCAATCGGATATCATCCTGTACTATTGCTGAAGCATCCCAAGTCGGTCATGCGTTCTCAGTTTCATGCGGCAAGAAAATGATAAACATGAACAATACTTTTACTTTTATCATTAAAGCAAAGGTGATCCATAGTTTTATCATTGAGGACAAGGTAACCCAAAGGTTAGAGAATTTCAGAAAATGTATCAGGCTAACCAATGCTTTGGCTTCGGGCACTTTCTGTGCAGTAAATGCGAGCCAAGACTTGGACTTTTCTTTGTCCAACTTAGTTTCGTTCACCAGGTCAACTGTGGTTGGAATCATAGTGCATGATGTGGAGAGCACAACCCTGCCATAATAGATAGCATAAGAAGGGGCATTGCCCCTAACCATTGAGAAGTAAACATCACCAAGCATTGCTGTAGCGTCCAAAACTTGATCATAGTGTGGAAAGTGTTGCTCGTGCGAGGAATATACTTGATCCCAACATCAGCCATTCGCTTCCAGATGGCTGACCTGAGATCCGCTACAACCGTCTGCAATTCCTCTGCACCGGTCTTGCTATCCCAGAAAGACTCTCCGAGGCAAACTTGAGCTCTCTCTGGGGCCCCAACCCTGGGTAGGTAGCCAACAATATGGGACGCCATTGCTCCGCTTTTATACACTACACGCACCAATCAATCAACTGAGCAGATTTAGGTTAAGTTATGATACGAACAGGAAGCAACAACTAGCATTCCGAATCGAAAACCAAAGAATCTATTGAAAAACCACAACAATGAATCCAAACTCAAAAACATAGTATCCAAAGCTTTTTCAGCTCAGATCTTAACAAACTTGAAATAAAAAATCTACATTCAACTACTATAAATGAAGAACAGCTAAATTTTTTTTTATAATAACTTTCGATATTCGGTAATCACGTTGAAAACGAAATTGAGTGGGGTCAAACTTCATTAGAGAGTAAATTCTCCTAATGCCTATTTCTTCATTTACAAAACTCGAATTCGAGATATTATTAAAAAAAAATCGAGTTCATTCCACTTGAATCACACCTTATTGGTAGCTAAAATCTTTTATTATGATAAATAAAATTGTACTATTTCGAAAAACATATATTATTTATAGTCATTCAATCAAATTTCCATTTAAAGCATTTAATACTATTATAACTTACCGATAAAATCATTAAGAAATTAAAAAATCTACTCTATAGTCTAACTCTTTTGTCTTTGCGTTAACGTACTGTTTCAATTTCCTCTTTCCTTTTGCACGTTTGTATATGATTTACCGGCATATTTTTTTCTAGACTCATGCCGAGAGCAATGTGCCCAAAAATACATTTAATTTTGTTTTTTTAAAATATATAATTATTGATTAAAAACTTGAGAAAAGTTTTCAAAGATATTAGGGGCAAAAAGAATAAATAGGGAATGCCAGAAGAGCAAACTATGGTAATTTATGCCAAAGTTATATAAAGGGAAATGTTCCAATTATTTAGATTTTGTTTAGGATGATTGTCATTATTTTTTTTATTTTAATTTCAAAACATTTTGTAACTACTAGAAATTGAAAACTAAAACTTTGATCAAGGAAAATTTAATTTACAATTGATAACTAAAATTATAAATATGTTCAATAATACTATTAAAATTATTTCTGTTATTATTTTTTAATAATATAATAATATGTTAATTCTTGAATAAAAGTAAATTAATTTTTTTTGTTTGTTTAGAATTACAAAATTTATTGAAATCAAAATTAAAAAAAAAAAAAAAAACATATACTAAATAGTCTCATTTTAGCAAGCAATTGCTCTCTTGGCTAAAAAAATAAAGTCTCATTTCATCAAGCAATTGTTCTCTTGGCTAAGAAATAAAATTCAAGCGATATCTTCTAGCATCGAATTTGTATGAATTTACTAAAAATAAAATGAATAATATCATGCCAAATAGAAGACATTAAAAAAATGCTATATTATTTCTGGAAACGGAAGGATATTTATATTCTATGCAATTACCTTTGGTTCTTAATAAAAAAAATAAAAACAGAATAATTGAGTAAATTATATTGATTTTAAAATTTTTTAATGGTGTTAATGATAAATTAACAAATATACGTTAACAAAAAAAAAAAAATCGATTCCGTTAAATGTATTATTGAAAGTGGATATAAAGAATATAGATGACTAATTTTTCAAAAAAATTAGATTAAATTAGATTTTGCTTGCAATAAAAAATTATCATAGATTTTTTTTACCTATTTCTAATTAAATTATCAAGAGATTTTATTTACCATTAAATCCATATAATTTTTTTCTCCATAATCATGTTAATGGAAAATTGTCAAAAAATAAAATGAAATGGAATGAGTACTTTTTTTTTTCTGCCAACAATATAAATGTTTAAATATTTGATTTTAATTTTAAATTAAAAATTTTAAATTAATGGATACTAATTCTACGAGTTGTTATTAGTGAAATGAAACAAACATTAATTAGTCATTAAATGTACCACACGCTTCACTATCTGAAGCTCACGTCTAATTATTTGAATGTTCTTCTTATCTTCTTGAGATCATTGAAAATTAACTGTCTTTTTTGTTTCTTTTTTCCTTTTTTAAGATCGAAAGCTAAAAATTAATGCCAAAGTCCGGATAAAGCCTATGCGAGCCGGGAGCCGGCGGTTCTGGGAAAATTGATGTCCCAGTGACAACATTATGATCTAGAGAAGCCATGAAATCTGCAGCAGAGTTCCCCTCCCTTGAAGTATGTAAGACCAGGGATTGAGAGAAAGCATCCAGCAGAGCAAAGTTGTCAGCGAGGAGGACAGAGGCAGCTCCAAAAATTTCCTTTCTTCCCTGAATCAGTTGACCTGCAAGCAAGGAGTCCATTTCTAGAAGTAACCTGTCAATCCCAAGAGAGTGTGCCAGTTTTAAACCGTCATGGCAGCCCCATAATTCAGCATGAAGCTGGTTATGGTTTCATATGGAAGTAAAAAAACCCAGATATCTAATTCCTCAGAGAAAACACTAATTTTACATAAAAAGAAACACTAATTTTTATATAAAAATATGAGTTTATATAAAATAATAATAAATGTGATAATGTAACATTGATATAACATCAAAAGTAGTTTTTTTTATTAAAATACAAATATAGAGACAATCTTTTTGTACAATATTTTTATGTTAGATGGATGATGGATTTTAATTGAATGAAAAGAGGTTGTGCAAAAAAAAAGAAAGTTGTTTGTAAATCATTTTCCTTCCATTATATATGCTCTAAAGTTGATTAAAAGAGAGAATTTCGAATAATGCTGTGAATTATGATAGATGGGGAACAAGCCAGCAAGGTGGTGGATCAACGTTGCTGGTAACGTTAGACAGCAAGGTGGTGGATCAACGTACGTTTATTAATAAATATTATTTTTTACTGTTCAAAAAAAAAAAACCGTTGCTGGTGACGCTACCAATTTCATAGATTTCTTGAATGCTTCCATCTTCCATACTGTATATATATTCCCGTATCATGGCCTCCAATGGTTTCATTTCCATAAATTCTTCGAGACCACCTATCATCAGTGAAATAAACTGAATTTGCCTTGTAAGTCGAAGAATCTTAAGTGGAAATAATTGCAGACTCATTATTTCCTCCCAAAAACAAGGAGTAATCACCCAAAGATTCGACCTTCATCCACTTTTGTCTGTCAAAAATCCAGCTTATAAACTTGAAATAGCTTCGTTTTGTACGGTATCTGAATATCAGCCGGTCTAAGTTCCATATACCTTCGAGCTAGCAGAATTTCCCCATGCAATTCAACCAAGTAAAGCTTTTCCCTAATTGGATATCTATTCGGATTTGTTTTCAGATTTCTTATTTGATTTCTTGTGTCCCTCAATGAAGATTTATTTCTACAGATAACCAGCTCTGATTTTCAATATTTTTTTTTTCAGGATGAGGACCGTCAAAGTCCCAAATGTCAATAGAAGCCGAAATACTCAGCGCGAAGAGTCCATAGCACATAGTATCTGCATATGACTTATTGGCATCAAGTTGGGTCCATGGACCTTGTCCGCACGTTTCTGAAATATGCAATCCTTCGATTTAAACCATGGATGTTATAGATCAAAATCACAAGACTGTAATTGTTGTTGCCACTGGGATTGGGTTCTCCAGTTAGAATAGCTTTTCCCATGAGATCTTGTGGGGGGATGTCGTTCGTATCCCAATAATCATTTCTTCTGAGATAATCATCTGGTTCCACCCAGAAAGAACGATCTAGTTGAGGAAATTGGATTGTTGCTAGCGTGAATGGATTCAAAAGGTAGACAACTGATCTTCCGTCCGCCACAATCAGCCATCCGTGGGATGATCCAATATGGAGATGACGGCCAAGAGTAGATGACGGCCAAGAGTAGATGACGGTAGGCTGCTCTTCAAACCCTGTTCGCGTCAAGATTCATGATACGTGGAGAGGCATTGGTGCCACCTCCGTTAGATTCTTCTCAGGGAAGCACAAGCCACGGGATTTTGAAGTGGCACAAGTCGGAGTTGGAGGAAAGGAGTGCTTGAGCGGTTGATTTCCAGGAAGAACAAACAGCTTTGGCTCGAAGAATTTCAATCAAAGGAAGCCGTTTCAAGATTGACTCTAAGATATCCTCAGTTATTTTTTCAAACCGTTTCTTTCTTTCCAGCACCATTCTCTCCATACCTGTTAAGCAGAGATCTAACGAAAGAAAAAAAAAAAATCAGATGAAAAGTCTAGACGAGAACAAATTCTAAATTTTTGCTGAGAAGGAAAAAAATAGATCGAAGTTCTGATATACAAATTCTAAAAGCTGTAGTGCATAATCTACCATGTACATGAGACTTAGATCGTTCCCCCACCATTTAACTTTTATAGAGTTACAAATCCCCTGGCTCCTATTTATAAGGTTAGGGTTTTTTTTTTCTAAAGTTAGGGTTTTCTCTAAGAAAGAGGAGCTAGGGTTTTCATTTTTTTAATCTGTTTGTTCTCCACCCTCTTTCCTTGAGTCTGGGCTTGTTATCGGCCCACCTTCATCTTTTTTAGGCAGGATTTCAGAAAGGATGATGAATGACTGAGAATACCCTAAGGGCCCAATGGGTCCAAGTCCAACCATCTCCAAAGTCCATATGCGGCCTACGGGCATTTATAAATAAGCCATGAAAAATCGGATCACGTGATCGTTGTCCGATACTCACCGCTGAACGTCATTTCAAATTTCCCATTCAGATTTCAGTTTCCTGTCGAAAATTCCCCAAACTCTCTACACACTCTTTTCGCTTCCCTTAATTTTGCTACGGTTGGCGATTACACCATCAGAAGCAGAGCGAAGAAGAAATGGAGGACGATCTCTTCCTGATAGAGATTTCCGGCGCCGACGATTCCTTCCTGCAGAACAACGCCGACGACGCTCCTTCCTATTTCTCTTGCTCCCCATTCCACTTCCCCAGATCTAAGCCGCCTCTTCCAAATGAAATTGGTTAGATTCTTCTGTTCTTCCTTTTTTTTTCATCTTTTAATTTGATTTAATCCGTTATTGTTACTTCATTGGCTCCGATTCAGATCCTTGGGTTTAATATTATTGATTTTT
>BPVZ01000007.1:1910626-1930717 GCA_020521535.1 Rubroshorea leprosula
GTTTGGGTGTTTTTCTCCTAATTTTTATTAGAGGTTCAGTTCATAAATGCTAGTTATTTATTATTTTATTATTATTATTGTTAATCAATTATTTCATTGTCTTTCAATTCTTTTGTTGAGTGGGAAGGGGGAGGATCCTGGGTTTGGAACATTGAACGTGGGGGTGTCTCCCTCTTTAAGGCAGTGGGCAAACCAACTGCTCCAGGCGTGGTGGTTTTTTGTGGCCAAAAGGCATGGAGTTCTTAAAATACCACATCTCATACTTTCTAATTATAATAGCCCGGCAAGGAAGTTATTGCTGAACTGGCAGCAGGTGCAATCTAGATTCAGTTTGATGAGTCCACCCTTGGCCTGAATTTCACCAATTGGAAGCATTTACTCATTTTGACTTAGAGCTAGAATATTCTCTATCTGGCTGCAGGTGTTGCTTGAGATATACTTTGCTGATGTTACTGGTGAAGCATACAAAGACACTCACATATTTGAAGTGTGCCTCTGGATTTAGATTTGATCCCATCCACGGTATAAAACACTTTTTGACTTATTAAGGGTGGATTTCCTTTAGGCAAACTGCAGTTTGCTGGAGTGGTTGATGGAAAGAACATTTGAGCTGATGATCTTGCTCCTTCTCTCTGTGTCCTGCAGACTCTTGAGGACATCCTTGCAAAGGTGTTTAGCCATTACACATTTCTTTCTAATTGAAATATTAGTTTAATTCGTTACGAGTTATGTAATGTGTTTGTTTTTGTTCTATTATGGACAAGGTTGTGGTCTCTATATCATGCACACTGCTCCACACCATAATTGACATGGTCAATGAAACTAAGTTGGACAAAGAAGAGTTCAAGTCTTGGCTTGCATTCATTGCACAAAAATTGCTCAAAGCCAAAGCATTGGTTGGCCTGGTACATTTTTTCTGATGCTTTCTGAAATTTCTTAACCTTTGTGTTACCTTGTCCTCAATGATAAAACTATCAATCACCTTTGCTCTAATGATAAAAGTAAATGCATTGTTCATGTTTATCATTTTCTTGCTACATGAAATTGAGAACAAATAACTGACTTAGGATGCTTCAGTAATAGCACATGATATCCAATTGTCCACCTCAATTATAGTTTTGATATATTGCATATTTTCAAAAAACAAAGAATTTTGTATAGTGCAATATTTTGTCAATATGAATCAACATATTTCTTTTTTTTTAAGAAAGGAAAGAAGAAAAAAAAAAAAAAAAGCCTAACTGTTCCTACTCTATTCCAACTCTATTTAAGACCCAGAGTCAAAATTGCTTGTCCACTAGCATGCAGCGAAGGACTTTTGTGGATTGGATTGCCTTGATATACACACCATCTTCAGTTTTACTCAACCAATTAGCAGCTTAGGAGCCCAGAAACAAACATTTTGATCCTTTCCACCAATAGAAATATGGTACGTTGAGGGTGAGGATGCCTTGTCATGCACACAGTGTGCAAGTCACTTTCAATGCTACCAACCCTATGGAGTTCTCTTTTGTTACAAAAGAAAATCTTTCCACATGCTGATACTCATCTTTAGGACCAAAAAAAGTTATGTCATGTTTGTCTATTTGGTCACTGTCTGTGTGCCCCTAATAAACCTGAGCTTCATTGAGATTTAATGGAAAAGGTTTGAGATACAAGGGAAGAGGGATTGGTTTTGGACCTAATCCCATTTCCTGTTGGAACATATCAATCTTTTGCTTGTTGCAAGAAACTAATAGTTACCCCATGTTTGAATATGCTATGCCTTTAATGGAAGCAACACTTTTGTTAGCTAGATCATGTGGCAGGTAAACATCATCAATACAATGTAGACCTTTCAAGCACCTAAGATCATAAACTTTGATATATGCATCTTCTCCATAGATAGTAATGCATTGAGGGTCATCAGGATTCTGCAAGATGCCATTCATTTTCAGGCTAAGTGATGGGCTATTCTCAAATCTATAACACTTCAGGAAACTACTCCTCAGATTGTAAATGTTTTAACATTTCAAACGTTTCGAGATCTAGAACCTTCATCCCACCAGTCTGTTGAAGTTTTATAGATTTGAGAACAGCCCATCACTTAGCCTAAAATTACAAAAATTATGCATATATCAGAGTTTGCGATCTGAGGTGGTTGGAAGGTCTAGAGTGTCTTGATGACATTTACATACTACATGATCTAGCTAGCAGAAGTACAGCTTGCATTAAAGGCATAGCATATTCAAACATGGAGCAATTATTAGCTTCTTGCAACAACCAAAAGATTTATATATTCCAACAAGAAATGGGATTAGGTCCAAAACCAATCTGTCTTCCCTTGTATTGCAATGCTTTTCCATTACGTCTTAACAAAACTCAAGTTTGTTAATAACTAGATAGACAGATATGACTTAACTTTCTTTAGGACGGTCCTAATTGGATTAGCATATGGTATGATGACTTGCACCTTGTAAGGTGCATGACAAGGCATCTTGATCTCCAATGTCTCGTACTGGCTATTGGTGGAGCAGATCAACTCGTTTGTCTTTAGGCTCCCAAGCTGCTAACAGGGTTAGTTGACTCAAAGATGGTTTGTGTATCAAGGCAACCCAACCCACAAAGTCCTCTCTTGCATATGTAGTGGACACAGCAATTTTGACTCTAGGATCTTAAACAACATAGGAACAGTAAGTTTTTTTTAAAAAAAAAAAAAAACAATTCTCTTTCTAAAAATAGGATATATGTTTATTCATCTAGACATAATATTTCACTACATGAAATTCTTTGTTTTTATGAAATATGCAATATATCAAAACTATTATTTCAATTAGAACAAACAGCTTTGGCTCGAAGAATGTCAATCAAAGGAAGCCGTTTCAAGATTGACTCTAAGATATCCTCAGCTATTATTTCAAACGGTTTCTTTCTTTCCGGTACCATTCTCTCCATACCTGATAAGCAGAGATCTAAACGAAAGAAAAAAAAAAATCAGATGGAAAGTCTAGACGAGAACAAATTCTAAATTTTTGCTGAGAAGAAAAAAATAGATCGAAGTTCTGATAAACAAATTCTAAAAGCTGTAGTGCATAATCTACCATGTACATGAGGGTTAGATCGTTCCCTCTCCATTTAACTTTTATAGAGTTACAAAGCCCCTAGCTCCTATTTATAAAGTTAGGGTTTTGTTTCTCTAAGAAAGAGGAGCCAGGGTTTTCATTTTTTCAATCTGTTTGTTCTCCACCCTCTTTCCGTGAGTCTGGCCTTGTTATCGGCCCACTGTCATCCTTTTCAGACAAGATTTCAGAAAGGATGATAAATGACTGAGAATACCCTGAGGGCCCAATGGGTCCAAGTCCAACCATCTTCAGAGTCCAAATGTGGCCTACGGGCAATTTATAAATAAGCCATGAAAAATCTGATCACGTGTTCGTTGTCTGATACTTCCCGCTGAACGTCATTTCAAATTTCCCATTCAGATCTCAGTTTCCAGTCGAAAATTCCCCAAACTCTTTACACACTCTTTTCGCTTCCCTTAATTTTGCTACGGTTGGCGATTACACCATCAGAAGCAGAGCGAAGAAGAAATGGAGGACGATCTCTCCCTGATAGAGATCTCCGGCGCCGACGATTCCTTGCTGCACAACAACGCCGACGACGCTCCTTCCTATTTCTCTTGCTCCCCATTCCACTTCTCCAGACCTAAGCCGCCTCTTCGAAATGAAATCGGTCAGTTTCTTCTGTTCTTCCATTTTTTTTTTTCATCTCTTAATTGAATTTAATCCGCTATTATCACTTCATTGGCTCCGATTCAGATCCTAGGGTTTAATATTATTGATTTTTCTAGGTTATCTTCATAGTCGTTCTTAGAGAATACATAGGTTGAGCAGCGTTAGGTTTTTTGTATGATACTGGGAGAGTTTTGATCTGAAAACGAGATTGCCTACTGTTTTGCAGAAAAACTGAAATCTAATGCTAATAGAGAGAGTGCGTCGGTTGACAAAGAAAATGTTAATAACGCAAACAAATCGGACACAGCAAAGCTTAGCATGGAGCCACAGCAAATGAAGAGGAAGAAGAAAGGTGGAGGATACAATTTGAGAAAAAGCCTAGCGTGGAATTCTCCAAAGGTTTTAAACTGTTTGGTTGAATGATTTATCGGTTTATATTTGTCTAAATGGTTTTCGTCGATTTTGATCGATTTAACCGACCGGTCCAATCTGATTTTTAAAACAATGCTAAAAACAATTCCACTCTTACCTTAAAAATAGGTTATTTTAGTTTTTTTTCAATATAAGTTTATTAAAATAACTTAAGTTCAGAAAATTTTAGGTTTAGCAAATAAACACTTTTCTCAACACCCTTTAACGACAGGGATAGTCTCAATTCCAAGTTGCAACAAAATGTAGAATAACATCAGAACAAATGTACAGAAAATAGGTAGAGAGATCTTTTACATCAAATGTCATCCAGAAACCAAAAAAGAAAAGAAATCAGACTGTTTGATTCACTCAATCACTATCCAGGTAACTATATTAATAACCAAAATTTTTGTGACATTATGCAGGAATTATCAAGTTATTGATTACCCTTAAACCAGACTTTTAGGGATAAATTTCAGTGTACTGGCCCATATTTCTAAGTAATTGGATCTGCATATAATAAAATATTATAAATTCATGGGAACAGAAGGTTTCTACCAAGGGCGGAGGCAGAAATTTTTTTCGGGGAGATAAAATACTAAAATTTTCAAAGTTCAGGGGAGATTAAAAAATTTTTCATATACTAATTTACAAGATTTTCAAATTTCAGGGGGGGCGAGCGTCTCCCCTCGCACCCCCCAGCCCCGCCACTGGTTTCTACCAAGGAAAGAAAACGCTTGCACCGTTTCAATCTGTGTAAAATAATTCTAGCTAGAAATTGAACATGTCTTCTTGTTTATTGCAACCATTTGAGGCTTAACAACATGATAATTCATCCACCTCTATTATGGCACCTCCGAGGAGACAGTCTACAAAGGATAAATATCATAGGTTAAGAGAAAAGTAACTGAGAAAAGGCTTGAATACCTAAACTAACCCTTAAATAAAATATAATAAAACAGCTTGAAGAGCCTAAAGAAGGACAACAAACACAAGAGCAAAAGAATCAAGCTAACTTACAGCTTTGGCCTCCTTGCATTTATTAACAGCCTTGTGAGATGCATTAGAGAACATTTGGTCCCAATTTAAGACCAACGAAATTGCTGCCACCAGCATCAGTCCTATCATTAATTTTGCATCCAAACAAGATAATAATTTATGAGAAATTGAGACATGTTGAAATGTGAACAAGATAAAAAGAAAGAATGATTCATCATTAACTAGTTTGTGTCAAAACACTTTATTTCCAAAGTTAATAATTTCATTAATTAAGGACACAATTGATCGTTGGAGTGAATACTTTTTTTTTTTTTCCTATCTCTTCAAATAGTTACCAAAATCATTAAACGCTCACACTATCAGATGAAATTCCAATTATCTTGTTACACAAAATAAATAAAAATAATTTGAGCCAACAATTTGGTTAAGAATAATAAAAGCGATAATAATTGGGCAGAGCCAAAAATTTTTGTTTTTGGTTAAACCCCCAATTTTGTCCCTCAATTATTGTATAGATTTCTAAATTAGTCCCTAAACCAAAAAAATTATTGATTTAATCCCTAAAGTTTCTAAATGTAACTCTAAATTGGTTCTTTAATTAAAAAACCATTGATTAATAGTCACGTATCATGTTAATAATAAAACACATCAACTGTTTTTGTATAGAAAAATCAACTTAGGGTTAAATTTAAAAATTTTAAGGACCAAATCAAGGATTGTTTTAGTTCTAGGACCAATTTTGGTTCCATACAATAGTTAAGGAACCAATCAAAACAAATCCCTTTCCCGAGGTTACAGATTTGTTTTGCCAACTTCCCTTGCCTACATTGTTCCATCGAGCAGAGGCTATTCACCTTAGAGATCTGATGTTGTTTTGAGTACGACTGGGCGCGGTTAACCTTTGTTTTTCCCCATTTTTCTTCGTTTTCAATCTGTTTGTTCTCCTCCCTCTCCCAGTGGGAGTGGGCCTGTTATCGGCCCACCTTCAGCTTTTTTAAGCAGGATTTCAGAAAAGATGATGAATGACAGAATGAGAATACCCTGAGGGCCCAATGGGTCCAAGTCCAACCATCTCCAGAGTCCAAATGTGGCCTACGGGCATTTATTTATTTATTATAAATAAGCCATGAGAAATCGGATCACGTGATCGTTGTCCAATACTTCCCGCTGAACGTCATTTCAAATTTCCCATCCAGGTTTCAGTTTCCAGTCGAAAACTCCCCAAACTCTACACACTCTTTTCGCTTCCCTTAATTTTGCTACGGTTGGCGAGTACACCATCAGAAGTAGAGCGAAGAAGAAACGGAGGACGATCTCTCCCTGATAGAGATCTCCGGCGCCGACGATTCCTTGCTGCACAACAACGCCGACGACTCTCCTTCCTATTTCTCTTGCTCCCCATTCCACCTCCCCAGATCTAAGCCGCCTCTTCCAAATGAAATCGGTCAGTTTCTTCTGTTCTTCCTTTTTCTTTTTTTTTTCTCATCTTTTAATTGAATTTAATCCGTTATTATCACTTCATTGGCTCCGATTCAGATCCTAGGGTTTAATATTATTGATTTTTCTAGGTTATCTTCATAGTCGTTCTTAGAGAATACATAGGTTGAGCAGCGTTAGGCTTTTTGTATGATACTGGGAGAGTTTTGATCTGAAAATGAGATTGCCTACTGTTTTACAGAAAAACTGAACTCATCTAATACTAATAGAGGGTGCGTCGGTTGACAAAGAAAATGATAATAACGCAAACAAATCGGACGCAGCAAATCGGCCAAAACACCGCCTACGTTTCGGTTTTCATAACTATATATGGCTAGCAAAGGAACTTGGAGGTGCCATAATAGAGGTGGATGAATTATCATGTTGTTAATCATCAAATGGTCGCAATACGCAAGAAGAGATGTTCATTTTTAGAATTATTTTACACAGTGCAAGTGTTTTCTTTCCTTGGTAGAAACCTTCTGTTTTCATGGATTTATAATATTTTATTATATGCAAATTCAATTGCTTATGAACATGGGCCAGTGCACTGAAAATTATCCCTAGAAGTTTGGTTTAAGGATAATCAATAACTTGATAATTCCTGCATAGTGTCACAAAGAATTTGTTTATTTAATTTTTACATTTGTTAATCAGGTATATCCCCAGCCCTATAAATGAAATCTATTTCTTTTGCCAGAAATAGATAGTTCGTGATTCTGTTGGTATGTCCAGCCGTAACATAATAGTAGGAGATAATTTGAATTGTTAATTTAGTTTAGTGTCTGGTAGGAAAGAAACATTAGAAGTTGCCAGTTGTATACAATATGCTTTCCTTGGATAATTCATTGTATTACACACTCTGGTTTTCTGGTGAATTAAATTGAATATGATTCCCATTCCGTGTTTATTTTATTATCACTGTTAAGAGTGATGGTGACCAGGTTTAGTTGTAAGACATTGATCTCAATAACTTTTTTTCAGATTTTTTTTTTCTTTTGGGAGAATAATGTAAAAATGAGTAGTTTTAACAGGTAAAGCGGTGTGGAGAGATGTCAAGAAAGCTTCGGTTTTTCAAAGATCAAATCAATAAAGCTGGTCTGCTGTCTTCAGCACCTCCTAATTTGGAGCCAGATGTTGAACTGGGGGAATTAGAGGTTCAATTATCTACTCATGCTCTTGTACTCCTCACCAGTCATTTTTTTCTTCTCCTTTTGGGCTGACTTGTTATTTTCCTTCTTATTTATTTATTTTTGTGCCAGCACATGCAATTGCTTGAAATTCATATAAGCCTGTCTGATGTGGTTGTATTTCTTTCCATTTCAGCTGCAACTTGTTGAGCATGAGCATGAGCTGATTGAAATAAACTCTAACAGTGAAAAACCACGGTGAACATATAATGAGCTGCTGGCATTCAAAATGGTATTGCAAAAGGTATATTCTTGACTTTTATTGCAATATGTTAATTACATCTAGATTTTTTTTTTTTTTTTGTTCCAGTTTGTGATTCTTGATCTTATTCAAAGCAGTAGTTTAAGTTTCATAAGGTTGATTTAACAGTGAATCTTTTTCATAGCTTAGCAATTAGGCCTGTTCTCATTTTGTGTCCTCTATGCCTCTCTTACATATTTTTTTCTGGGGAAAATTCCAGGCAGCTGGTTTTCTTGTGTCAAGTAATGGTCATGCTGTTGCAGAGGAAGTGGAATTAAGTGAGAATATATACTCAAATGATGATTACGGTGAGACAGCATCATTACTTGAACAGGTATCAATTGATTCTGTGGTTCAATTGCCTTCTTTTGTGAACCTCCTTTTTTTTTCCCTTATGTTAGGACTATATACTGTGTAGGATCCAATGTCAACTGAAATGGTTTTCGCTCTCTAATCATTGCTACCTGTTATCTTTTTAACTAGACTAGATGATTGTTTTTTTGTTTGGTATCATTCTTTCTCTTTTTATTTTATACAACTGTGCTGACATTTTTTCATTGGCCTTTACAGGTTGAGAAAAGAGTCTTTGTAGTTTTCTTCTCAGGAGAGCAGGCAAGGACAAAGATTTTGAAAATTTGTGAAGCATTTGGAGCAAATTGCTATCCTGTCCCTGAAGACCTTTCTAAACAGAGGCAAATTAATAGAGAAGTGAGTGACTGTCATAGAGGTTAAATGGTTTTATATTTTTATGCTTTAAGGAAAGGACTGCTGCAAAAGTGTGTTTCTTAGCTGGCGTGCAATGCATGTGTTTGTGCATGGCATTTCTATTATTGATAATATGGTTCCCTATTAGATCTTTTCTTTCGGCTTATGTTTTGAATCAGATATTATTTTCTTTTTATTTGATCATAGTAATGCACAAAATGACATGCTGTCGATTCTTTATACAGTTCACATGAGAACTACAAGATGCCATTCACTTTCAAGCTAAGTGATGGGCTGTTCTCAAATCTGTAACACTTCAGGAGATTGGTGGGATGAGGGTTCCTGATATCAAAACATTTTATGAACCCGTCATTTCCACAGGAATAACCCAGATTCGGATTGCTAATGTCTCTGATAAGGCCACTGACGGCTTGGAGATACTGCCCAATTTTGTTACTCCAATTTTACCATTGCCGGCGACAAAATCCTGAATGGGGAGCAAGAGGAAAGAGCATCATCGGCATTGTTTTGTCACAAGGAATCATCCGCTCCGGAATGGCTCATCTCCAAACCGATGATTCCTTGCGGCAAAACAATGCCGATGATGACTCATCTCCTTGTGGCAAAACAACACCGACGCTCCTTTCTCTTGCTCCTCATTCCACTTCCCCCCGACCTATGCTGCCTCTTCCAAATGAAATCGGTCAGTTTCTTCTGTTCTTTTTTTTTTTTAATCTTTTAATTGAACTTTATCCGTTATTGTCACTTCATTGGCTCCGATTCAGATCCTAGGGTTTAATATTATTGATTTTTCAACGTTATCTTCATAGTCGTTCTAAGAGAATACATAGGTTGAGCAGTGTATAACTTTATCATGTTTCTTTGATTCAAGACAACGCATATCTACCTGGGTCTGTTGTATTTTTCCCTTTTCAGCTCCATTGATCTAAGAATTCTACTTCATTGTGTTTTTTGATGTTTCGTCACATTCCAAGTCTTGTACCAGAATTTTGTGTTCAACTTTTATTCAGTTTATTTTGTGTTTAACTTTTTTTGGATAGTTACTTGCATTTGCAGTGTATTAACACTAATCTTCTACTTGATTGCTTTTTCAGATTACCAAGGTGAATATAGTAAGGAGCATATTACCCAGACAGGGAAATTGGTTCTTCTTCAGTTTGACAAGGTAATCAACTAATAATGTTAGTTAGGGATTATTCAGGGCAGAGTTGCAACATATATATGACCATGACTATACATTAATTCAAATATTGAAATATATATGTTTAAAATGCATGTATATGTGTACAAATGGGATCTCAGGAAACCATAATCAACTTCCGTCTTAGCTTGACACAAGTAAGTTGCAAGGTATATCTGTTCCAGCGTACAGAAAACAATTGTCACTCAATCACTGAATAATTAAATGTTTTCTTTAATAAAATATATTAAATAAGGTACCTGCACAAAACTAGTGTTGGTCATGGCTCAGCCTGGTATGGGTCAGAAATATTTTGCTTATGATGCTTGTCCATCCGCAAATTTGTGCAATTACTGATAATGTTGTTGCATTCCAATGGGATTCACTGCAGGAAATAAGAGTGGCATTGTATCAACATGAATATGGTGCAGAAGCTATTCAGCAGAGAAAGGGGCTCGAAAAGGTCCAGCATATTATGGCCTGATATAAGTCATAAAACAGTACCCAGAATGGATTTTATAGGATCTCTCAAACATGAAGAAGCAGAGGCAACAGAACAGATTAACCGCATTGCTTTCAGTCCAACTGGTAGATTCTTAGTTTCTGGATCTTACTTTCTTACCCTATGGGATAAGTACCCTTACGTAAAGGGAACAATACTCCAAGAGACTCAATTACCAATAAGCCAAGTTGCTGTTATGACTGATGAGAGGAAGATTATGTTTTCCCTTTCAAAGGGGAAGGTAATTAATCTTGATAACATATATACACTTGATCGGTTGAATAAAGATGATAATATCTCTCCTCTTTCAGGTTTTTGTTGTACAAATCGACGGCAATGGTAAAATTTGAATAACAAAATTGGGCAGTCATCTCCAAGCTGTCCGTGGCCTTATCAGAGACATTAGCAATCCGAATTTGGGTTATTACTGTGGAAATGACGGGTTCATAAAACGTTTTGATATGAGGAGCCCTCATCCCACCAATCTCCTGAAGTGTTATAGATCTGAGAACAACTATCACTTAGCTTGAAATTGAATGACATCTTGTAGTTCTCATGTAAGCTATTTTTTGTTTCCTTTCTAAAAATAGGAAATGTGTTGATTCATCTGGACAAAATATTGTACCATATGAACTTCTTTGTTTTTTGAAAATATGCAATATATCAAAACTATAATTGAGGGTGACAACTGGATATCCTATATTATTTCTGAAGCATTCTAAGTTGGTTATGTGTTCTCAGTTTCATGTGGCAAGAAAATGGTAAACATGAACAATGCATTAACTTTTAACATTAGAGCAAAGTTTATCCGTAGTTTTATCATTGACAAGGTAACCAAATAGTTAAGAAATTTCAGAAGGCATCAGAAAATGTACCAGGCCAACCAATGCTTTGGCTTCAGGCACGGTGAATGATATGGAGACCACAACCTTGTCCATAATAGAACAAAAATAAATACATACTGATATTTCAATTAGAAAGGAATGTGTTAGGGTTAAACACCTTTGCAGCAATGCCCTCAGGAGCCTGCAGGACACAGAGAGAAGAAGCAAGATGATTAGCTCAAATGTCCTTTCCATAAACCACTCCAGCAAACAGGAGGTTGCCCGAAGGAAATCCACTCTTAATCAAGTCAAGGGGCTTTGTACTGTGGATGGGATCTGTTTCCTCAAAAATCTTCTAGTGGCCTCGCACGTGTGAAATCTGATACGGGCGTGCCACTTACTTTGCTGAAAGTAAGAAAGGAGGACTTTCCCAACGACCCTCTCATTCCTCACGGTCGACTTCTTCGCAGATGACGGGAAGAACGTTGAATTAAAATGAAATTTGCGCCTTCAGACAATTTGCAAGAGAGAGGGATACCTTCCTGCAGAATAGGTTACGAAATCTGCCTTGGACAACTCCAAGGACTTAAACACTACCGTGACTTACAATTAACAAATCCTAATTATTCTAAATTACTTGCAATTTAAAATAAACTTACGAGAAAGAAGTGTTCCCAAATTAAATTAAACATGCTTATGGTAAAATTAAAAGTGCAATCTATTGACAGATTCGGAAATTAAATTGCTGCAGATCTAAAAATTTAAACCTAATTAGCACTGAAATTAAATGTGAACAGTGAATAAATAGCGTGAACAGTGAATAAATTTAATTACAAATGAAAAGAAAAACAATACCTTGCATAAACTTGGAGGGTTGAAGTTCATTGCATGAAGGAAAATTGCTTTAACTGAATATAGGAATAAATGTCTACTAGAATGAGGAAGAACAACCTAATTCTAATGAAATCTGTGCTGAAAAAACCGAAATCTGAAAGCATGTGCAGAGAAAATCAAAGTATGAAAAGTTGCAATTGTTTAAGTAGGGCTGGCTGTGTCTTCCTCTTTGTGCCGAAGTTCCCTTTTTGTTCCTCTTTGTGCAGAAGTTCCCTTTTTGTTCCTCTTTGTGCAGAAGTTCCCTTTTTGTTCCTCTTTGTGCCGAAGTTCCCTTTTTGTTCTTCTTTGTGCCGGCAGTTATTCAATCATAGGTAGTTTGTTGGAGTAGTGGGACACCTCACCTTTTGACCTAGTCTAATCCCCTTTCAGATTTTGTCACCTGGACTTTATCAGATAAAATCCCCTTTTTAAATGTGATCCTCCCCTATCTTCCAGCTGCCATTATCTCTTTCTATTTCAAAAAGATAATTACTCCATAAAACATTATCTTTACCTCTCCTATCTTGTCAACACATGTGCTGATCTATCATTGGACCCAGGATCTGAATCTGACATGACTCAAAACTCCTCCAGCCAATAAAAATTTTACACGTGACATTAATTTAAAATTTTGTAATTTATGATGTAAATAATGCCCCAACACTTGATTTTATTAAGATAAATCCAAGTGTTTTAATTAAATAAATTGTCTCCCACACCATAATTACTTATGCCACATGTCAAATTCTCTTCAAAAGCAACTTTATAAATATCTACTGGAGCAATTTTCTAGATAACACCCAGCCACTCCTTTCAAAATTCATTTAATTTTCCAAAATCCAAAAATAAAAAAAAGTCAAACTCACTTTCTTTTTGGGTCATTGCCGGCTGCACTCTTCTTTTGCTCTCACCATACGTGGCCCCATCAACCTCTATTTTAATATTTAATTTTCAAAAAGCAAATCCCAAAAGCAAGGATTAGTTGAAAATTAAAAATTAAAATTCACTTTGTCTTCTCCATCTTCACGGGCCATCATCACCGACTCTCCCTTTCCATTTTATTTTGCTTTGCCGCCGGCTGCACTCTTCCTTTGCTTGTTTGTCCACCAAATAGCTTCCAAATTTCTACCCATCTTGCAACATCTAAGCTTCTCCCAGTCACAGCCGGTCCCTCTGTTTCATTTTTTTTCTTATATGCTTCCCTAGATCTACCCAAAACAGCAACCCACTTCTTCCAACTTCCAGATCTACTGCCGGCTACACTCTTCCTTTGCTTGTTTGTCCAGATCTGCTCGGTGGTTCCCCCGGAGACTCTTCTTGCTTCACAGGTAGCTGTTGACTGTTATTTTCATTTTATTTGCAAAGATTTACTTTGCTTGTGCCCCATGGACCCTACCGGGGATCCTCCTTGTCTTTGTGATTGCCGGCTAACCCCTTCTTGTTTGTTTTTTATATATGCAGATCCGCCTGGCTTGTGTTCGGTAGACCAGTGACTCCACCGAACAGCCTTCCCTTGCCAAAATCATTCCCATGGCTCATGACCGAGAAGAGCAAACCATGCCCACCGGATCTGCTTCCATGGCCGGTTCAAAGGCCACTCCTTGCTTAAGGTCACCTCCCCCAGATTTAATTAAAATCTTTCAAAACCGAAATCTTCAAGATGATATAAACAGCATACTCCAAAAACAAAAGCCATGCCATTCAAACCAAACTTTTGTTCCTCACAAAAAATCTCAGATTTTGGGCCCTTATTTTGTGTCTCATCCACCGGCCTCTCTTGCCTCCATTTACCCACAGCCCAAAGAACATTTTCTCCCCTTCCAGGTAAAACCTTACTGGAATAAATGGATTGGCTCTTTTGGTGCTTGGCCGGTTTGGTGAAAATCAGAATGGACTGACTGGATAAACCGTCTGGAACCTGCTTTTGGTCAAATTTGGAGAGATGC
The DNA here is from genome assembly GCA_020521535.1 of Rubroshorea leprosula. Lineage (NCBI taxonomy): Eukaryota > Viridiplantae > Streptophyta > Magnoliopsida > Malvales > Dipterocarpaceae > Rubroshorea > Rubroshorea leprosula. Next base: position 1,924,708 of record BPVZ01000007.1, read on the forward strand.
AGGCTTGTTTGAATTTATACAACTCACCAAATGCAGATTCCCCATGGACAAGCCGGTCTTGGGTGCGGCTTTGTTATTCTGGTCTGGCTCTTTCAATTGTTTCCATTTTCCCTGTGGAGCCATGTCTGTAAGCCTTTTTGATGTCAGCTCGTTAACTGGATTGCCCAGGCATTAAGTACAATGCGGAGTTGAAGCCCTCTTATCCAGCTTTCGTGAAGTCTGCCTATGATAAAAGTAAGCCTGTCAATGCTGATGAGCATATTTCATTTTTGCTTACTTTGATTGGCAAATATATAGTCTGATCTGCTGGTAAAGGTCCCACTAAAGAGTTTATTCCCTTAGCGGTTGCTTTAGCACATGGCAAACAAATGGCTCTGTGTCCTTTTTTGCTTGCTCATTTATACAGGAGTTGTTAAGACATCGCGGCTCACCCCTTAGTCATTAGTGGTGAGTCGCTTTGGGTTTTGCAGCTGTGGTTGTATTCTTATTTTCCAGCCTTAGCTCCTGTCTCATCTACTGTTCTAGCTCGGGATCTACTCACCTACGGCTTCATGTTCAAGAATGCCGTAGAGAACGAGAAGAACTTCGAGGAGTGCCTCAAGTTTTTTGCTTCTCTGTCTGTTGATCGTCCCGATGCAGACTTTGCTGTGTTTCTTGGCAGATCTCACAGTCCTTCATGGTACAGGGTCGATGTTAGTTCCCCAGATTTCAGAGCGTTTTGGTCTGTTTGTGTGACCTCCCGAGATTTGCTTGTTGGCTGTAGTTTGAACACCCTCAACTCTAGATGTGGCATGGAGCTTTATGCACCGAACCAATTCTATCGGCAGTTAGGGTACTGCCAAGACATACCATTCCCGCCACTATTTTCCTTCAACTACAGCTATCCCCTTCGGTTCATGATTGGGGATTCAAAGATTTTGGTTACCAAACTTGCTGACATCAGAAACACTCTGCAGACACTGATCCTACCAGACCCTCCATTCCACCCAAGCTGCACTTCCTTTTACAAAAGTTGGTGGCAAGACTACTTTCATCCTCGGTTTCTTAGTGTTATGGAGAATATTTCTGTTTTGGCCCCTCCACAGCTCACCAAAAAATCTGAAGGGAAGAAAGTAGTAAAAGAGAATGAGCAAATTTTGAGCCTTTAGACATGTGTAATTTGCGTCACATGAGCCTCCTTTGCTGCCAAGAATTCTTCTTTCTTCTTTCTTCTTCAAGACAGCGGCAGTGCTATCCGCTACAGACTTCCTAACAGAATCTGCAGCCGCTACTTTGCTTTCAAGCACCCTGAATTTTCTGCTGAAATGGGTGTAGATGGTGGTGAAGTCTGTCCAAAATTTTTGTTGAGATGATGATAACTGTGGAGCTCGGCTAAGGATTTGAGCCGCTTCAAAGGCGGCCTCTCCCTCGAGGTCCTCTTCTGTTATGGAAACTGAGACGCAACTTGACAAAACAGAAGGTGTTTCCCTCAGTCCTGCTGCCACGAAAGCTCTTGTGGAGGACATACCTGCTGAGGGTGATGGAAGCAATTCTGGCTCCTCACACCAAATCTAGTGATGGTTCTTCACCCGCCACAAAGGTTAGGGGTTCTAGATTCTCTTCACGCATAGCAAGCAAAAACTTTAGAACAGTTAGACCGAATGAACTCATCGATCTAAGCCCATACAAAGAGAATACCCCTACACCCGTAGCCTCTCCTGCTAGGCATGTTCATGTTGATGATATTGAGGTTGTTTTACTGTTCTGAAATCTGCTTAGATCTTGAAATCTGTCACCATATCTGCCAGTTGCCATTTTTGATCTTTGTCTTTACATGTTATAGAGTGATGCTGCTGACGTGCCCATGATTGATGATGATTTGGAGAATGAACTCCTTGCTCAGCTGGACATGTTGATGGATACTCCAGCTAAATCTGGATCTGCCACAGATGGTAAAGGGAAGGCAGTTGCTGAAGAAGTGGATTTTGACATCAACCTTCCTACTCAGGAGCAGATTAGTTTTGCGATCATGACCTTGCAGGAGCTCCTTGATGGTGGTCCCTCCCATTTCTGCAAAGTGTCGAACCAGCCAACCGCCTTTGAAGCGGCTCAAATCCTTAGCCGAGCTCCACAGTTATCATCATCTCAACAAAAATTCTAGGCAGACTTCACCACCATTTACACCCATTTTAGCAGAAAATTTCGGGTACTTGAAAGCAAAGTAGCGGCTGCAGATTCTGTTAGGAAGTCTGTAGCGGATATCACTGTCGCTGTCTTGAAGAAGAAAGAAGAATTCTTGGCAGCAAAGGAGGCTCATGTCACGCAAATTACACATGTCCAAGGGCTCAAAGAAAAAATCTCTAACCTTGAAGCCGAGCTTTCAGAGTTGAGAAACCAAGTTCCTCTTGTGGAGCAAAGTGAGAAAAGTTTGGCAGAACAGAGAAACAAGCTCCGCGTAGACATGAAAGTTGGTTTAAAATCTGCTGCCAAGATCAAGGATCAGCTACCTTCCTTCACAGCCTCAGCAGATGAAGCCGCCAACACATGTGCTGATCTGTCATGGGGCCCAGGATCCGAATCTGACATGGCTCAAAACTCCTCCAGCCAATAAAAATTTTACACGTGGCATTAATTTAAAATTTTGCAATTTATGGTGTAAACAGGATCAAATCTAAATCTAGAGATACACTTCAAAGATATGAGTGTCTTTGTATGCTTCAGCAGTAACATCAGCAAAGTATATTTCAAGCAAAACTTGTCATAATAACCTGTTTGAAATCAAATTTGGTCAAAACTTGTTCAAAACCAATTAAACTAGTTTAGACCCAGTCAAACTCGTTGAAACTCGGTTGACCCGACCAATTCAACTTTTTTTTGTTACATTTTCACCCTTTTTTTATTTTTCTTTAATTTTTATATTCTATTTATTTAATTAATAGATAATATAATAATTAAACTGTAAAATCCATTTAAAATCAAATCACAATTAATGAATGAAAAATTTTAAATTAATTGAAATTAACTTATTATTTCAAATTAGGAAGTGATTTTAATTTAAAATCAAATCAATTCAATTTGAAAAATAAAATAAATAACTACTTTATATAATGAAATTGATGAAATCAATTTAAAATTAAAACTAATCTTAAGTAATTTTAGAAATAAAATCAATTATTATTTTAAACAATAAAATGAATGAAATCTGTTTAAAATTAAAATTAAATAAAATTAATTTAAAATTAAAATTAATCTTAAGCAATTTTAGAAAAAAAAAACAATATAAGGAAAAGATAATTTTGTAATTAATATGATATTAATGTTTTAGATGGCTATTAAAAAAATATATTATATATTTTAATAAATTTAATGAATAAAATTAATTTTAAATTAATAAATTTTGAAAATAAAGTTTTAAAAATTAATAATTAATTTGATCAATAAATAAAAAAAATGATTTCAATCAAAAATCCGAAAAATCAAGACGTTTTATGCTTAATACGCCTATTATAATTATTTATTGATTTCAATCAATTTTAAAAATAAAATCAATTAAAGTAAAAATAATTTATAATTGATAAAATAAATTAAATAATATTTATTAGGTGAACTAATTGACTCAGTCTGTTAACAATTCAACCAGTTGAATAAGATTCGATAAGGAAAACGGGTTGATAATTGGACCAGACTTTAAACATTGGTCAGTGGATACTAATTTAGCTAATTCAGCTAAATTGTTGTAGGCGAATTGAAAGGAATACTAATTAGTCATTAAATGTACCAGACTACTATCTGGAGTGAACGTCTAATTGCTTGAATGTTCTTCTTTTTATCTTCTTGAGATCATAGAAAATTAACATAGTCTTTTTTTTTCTATTTTTCCTTTTTTTTTTTTGAGATCCGAAGCTTGAAATTTATGCCAAAATCCAGATAATTAAAGCCCATGCCAGCAGGGAGCTGGTTGTTCTGGGAAAATTGATGTTCCAGTGACAACATTATGATCTAGAGAAGCCATGAAATCTGCAGCAGATGAGTTCCCCTCCCTTAAAGTATGTAAGACCAGGCATTGAGAGAAAGCATCCAGCAGAGCAAAGATGTCAGCGAAGAGGACAGGGGGCAGCTCCAAAATTTTAATTCCTTTCTTCCCTGAATCAGTTGACATGCAAGCAAGGAGTCCATTTCTAGAATTAACTTGTCAATCCCAGAAGAGTGTGCCACTTTTTAACCGTCTTGGCGGCCCCATGATTCAGCAATGATGCTGGTTGTCGTTCCTATGCAAGTAGCAAACCCGGAGATTCAATGCCTCAGAGAAAACACTATTTTCATATAAAAAAGAAACACTAATTTTTAAATAAAAATATGAGTTTATATAAATTAATAGTAATTGTGATAACATGACATTGACATAACATATCAAAATAAGTTTTTTTTTATTAAGGTAATGATATAGATACAATTTTTTTTAACAATAATTTTCTGTTAAATGAATGTATATAATGTAATGAATTTTAATCAAATGAAAAGAGGTTGTTGAAAAGAAAGTGTTTGTAAATCATTTTCCTTCCATTATATATGCTCTAAAGTTGATTAAAAGAGAGAGAATTTCGAATAATGCTGTGACTTATGATAGATGGGGAACAAGACACCAAGGTGGTGGATCAACGTTGCTTGTGACGCCACCAATTTCATAGATTTCTTCAATGCTTCCATCTTCCACACTGTATATTCCCGTATCATGACCTCCAATCGTCTCATTTCCATAAATTCTTCGAGACCACCTATTATCAGTGAAATAAACTGAATTTGCCTTGCAAGTCGAAGAATCTTTTAGTGGAAATAATTGCAGACGCATTATTTCCTCCCAAAAACAAGGAGTAATCACTCAAAGATTCGACCTTCATCCACTTTTGTCTGTCAAAATCCAGCTTATAAACTTGAAATAGCTTTGTTTTGTACGGTATCTGAATATCAGCTGGTCTAAGCTCCATATACCTTCGAGCTATCAGAATTTACCCTTGCAATTCAACCAAGTAAAGCTTTCGCCTAATTGGATATCTATTCGGATTTGTTTTCAGATTTCTTATTTGATTTCCTGTGTCCCTCAATGAAGATTTATTTCGATATAGATATCCATCCCTGATCTCCAATATTCTTTTTCCAGGATAAGGACCCTCAAAATCCCAAATGTCAATAGAAGCCGAAATACTCAGCGCGAAGAGTTGATTTCCATAGCACATAATATCTGCGTATGACTTATTGCCATCAAGTTGGGTCCATGGACCTTGTCCGTTTTTGAAATATGGATATAAACTCTCGATGTTATAGATCAAAATTACAACGCTGTAATTGTTGTTGCCACTGGGATTGGGTTCTCCAGTTAGCATAGCTTTTCCCATGAGATATTGTGGGGGTATGCCACTCGTATCCCAATAATCTTTTCTTCTGAGATAATCATCTGGTTCCATCCAGAAAGAACGATAGAGTTGAGGAAGTTGGATTGTTGCTAGCGTGAATGGATTCAAAAGGTAGACAACTGATTCTTCCGTCCGCCATAATCAGCCATCCGTGGGATGATCCAATATGGTGATGACGGCCAAGAGTAGATGACGGCCTGCTGCTTTTCAGTTTATAAACCCTGTTTTCTTCAAGATTCATGATACGTGCAAAGGCATTGGTGCCACCACTGTTAGATTCTTCTCGGGGAAGCAGAAGCCATGGGATTTTGAAGTGGCACAAGTCGGAGTTGGAGGAAAGGAGTGCTTGAGCGGTTGATTTCCAGGAAGAACAAACAGCTTTGGTTCGAAGAATGTCAATCGAAGGTAGCCGTTTCAAGATTCATTCTAAGATATCCTCAGTTATTATTTCAAACGGTTTCTTTCTTTCCAGCACCATTCTCTCCATACCTGATAAGCAGAGATCTAAACGAAAAAAAAAAAGAAAAAAAAAATCAGATGAAAAGTCTAGACGAGAATAAATTCTAAATTTTTGCTGAGAAGAAAAAAAATAGATCGAAGTTGCATAATCTACCATGTAA
>BPVZ01000007.1:1936299-1951993 GCA_020521535.1 Rubroshorea leprosula
AACAATTTCCGCCAATCTGAATCCCTGTCCAAATGACTCCTGCGCAGGGCCAGATGGTGGCAGGATCTTGGCAAGCTTAAACAACATTAGTTTTGTTAATCCTGCAATTGATATTCTTGAAGCATATTACAGGTACCTCAACCAGCATATAATTCATCAATTCCGCTACATATATTTTTAAATTATTGCAGAAATTTAAACTTCTGATCTTAATTCCAAAATTAATTTTAGTTTTTTGAAACTTCTGTTTTAGGAACATAAGTGGGATCTACGAAACAGACTTCCCAGACATACCGCCTGTGTTTTTTAACTTCACAGGCGACGACCTCCTAACACCAAATTACATACTTACCAAACAGGCAACAACAGTAAAGGTGTTGAATTATAATGAGTCAGTGGAGATAATTTCCAAGGGACTAATGTCCTTAATGGAGGAGAGGATCACCCAATGCATTTGCATGGGTATAAATTTTACCTGATTGGATCAGGTGTGGGTATTTACAAAAACGACGTTGTCATATAACTTAGTTGATCCACCTCAAGCTAATACAATTGTGGTTCCAAACAATGGATGGGCAACAGTTAGATTCAGAGCTGATAATCCTGGTACAAAACGTTATAAGATTATAGTAAATACATAACAATTTTCTTTTTGGGAAACTAATTTATCAGTTGCTGACTATCTGAAGAAAAACAGCCAGTTCAGGACTGGAAAAATAGTTTCTGATAAGCTAACTGTTGCCTAGCTTAGATATTTGAATCATGTCCTTAACTTCGGAATCAAAGTCGTAAAAATGATGCCACTGACACTGGAGACTGTGAATTTTTTTAACAGGGGTTTGGCTTATGCATTGCCATTTTGAAAGGCATCTTAGCTGGGGAATGGCTGCCGTTTTTATAGTGAAAAATGGAGACACTGCTGAAACAAGTGTTATGGGACCTCCAGCTAACCTGCCTCCTTGTAAATACACGCCACTCCTGCACCATGTATTTAACAGTACCAAAGATGAATTAGACAACATCTGAACTGGGGTTATCCTCACGCGAGGTCACGGTATACAAAGTAGAAGTGTTGTTTTGTTCTATTGGAAGCTATCATAAATTGTTGAGTTTAGTCGAATGAATTAAATATTTTAAATTATAAATATTAACAATTATTAATCATCAAATAATCTTTTTTTTATCTAAATATGAATATTTTTAGAATCAATTTAATTAGAGAAGTCTTTCATTATAATTATTTGTCTCATTATAAAAAGAAATCACATTTAAAAATTAAATTATTGGTCACTAAATCTTTATTTTTCAACTAAATCTTTATTTTTCATCACAAATTAAAACTAATGATGAAATTTAGACAGTTAGTAAAACTGTCATGGGATTTTGAAGTGGCACAAGTCGGAGTTGGAGGAAAGGAGTGCTTGAGCAGTTGATTTACAGAAAGAACAAACAGCTTTGGCTCGATGAATGTCAATCAAAGGTAGCCGTTTCAAGATTGACTCTAAGATATCCTCAGTTATTATTAAAAACGGTTTCTTTCTTTCCAGCACCATTCTCACCGTACTTGATAAGCAGAGATCTAAACAAAAGAAATAATAATAATAATAATAAGAGTCTAGACGAGAACAAATTCTAAATTTTTATTGAGAGAAAAAAAATAGATCGGAGTTTTGATATACTAAAAGCTGTAGTGCATAATCTACCATGTACATGAGACTTAGATTGTTCTCTCTACATGTAACTTTTATAGAGTTACAAAGCCCCTAACTCCTATTTATAAAGTTAGGCTTTTCTCTAAGCTTTTGTTCGGATTGAGGGAGTTCAGGGGAAAGGGGAAGAGAGTGAAAGAAATGTTTCTCCTCTCTCTTTTGTTTGAATAACAACATTAAGCGTATGTTCGGATAAAAATTAGTAAAGGAAAAAAAAGAGAAGAGAGGGGAGGGAAAGGAAAGGGAGGAGAAGTGAAAGGGAGGAAAAAGTTGATATTAATTTCGTTTGGATAGATGAAAGCAAATGAGAGGAAAAGATAATATTTTTATTTAATTAAATAATTTAATGAAAAATAAATAAAAAATTTAAAATTTATTAATTAAATAAATAATTGAAATAAAATATTTATATTTATTTATCTTAAAAAATTAAAAACAAAAATAAATTAAATAATGTAATTTATCTCAATCGAATAGATTTTGAGGAATTCAAAACAAAGAAGAGGAGGGAACTCCGTCTCCCTCCATCTCCCTCCTCTCTATTAAAATTTTTTATCTAAATAAGTAAAAATATTCTCTCTCCCTCACTCTCCTCTCGTTCCCCTCCAACTTCCTCAATCCAAATATAGTGTAAAGGAGTGAGGGACAGAAAAGGAGATAGATAAGGGGAAATGGATTCCTTCCAAATCTATTATTTTTAATCCCTCCAATTTGAGACAGAAAAGGAGATAGATGGAGGGGAGGTGGACTCTATTATTTTTAATCCCTCTAATTTGGGGGATTTGAAGAGATTTAATTTATTTTTATTTTTATTTTTATTTTTATTTTTTTACTTTTTTTAATATGTAATTAAAATTTCTATTGTAACTTTAATTTTAATATATATATTTATAAAATTTTAATTAATTTTATAATTAATTTTCTTTAATTCGTTTAATTAAATATAAAAAATATAATTTGTCCCTCCCTCTCCTTCCTCTTTTTTAATTTATTCAAACAAAATTAATACTAATTATTTACTCTTCTTCCCTTTCTCTCTCTTCCCTTTACCTCCCTTCCCTTCACTTCCCTTTATTTTTTTTTGAGAAAAAGGTATTAGCACTGCATTAAGAAACTGCCATACGACATCTACAACTAGTCCTTATCCAAAAGGATAAGGGTAACAAACACAGAAAAGAACAACTAGAGAAGTAAAGCAGAGCAGGCCCGATGCATGGGAGGAAGAGAGGTGAAATCACTCGAGCAACTTGAGGTCGACCGATCCAGCCATGTGACACCCTTCAAACTACTCCAGAGAGGATGGCGCAAGATCTCCAGGACGTCGCGGCAGAAATCCAATTTGATGGTGGCCAGAACTGGAAAAACAGCGAGCACCTCCCAATATCTACAGGAAAGCCGAGGGTCGCCAGATCTGAAACAAAGAAACTATACAAGAAACAAAGTAAAACAAAACAACAAGAAAACAGACAGGAAAAAAAAAAAAAAAACCAAAAGGGTCACCGGAAAAGGACCCAGAAACCGACAGACCCCGAAGGGTCATCGGAGGATACTGAATAACCCCGAAGGGTCATCGGAGGAGGGAGCACATGCCGGCTCCAGCATGCTTAAGCGGTTGGGGAGCCCAGCGGCTCAAGTATCAAAACCTTGGAAGCTTAAAGGCTTCCGATCAAAACAAACACCACGCCGGAGAAGAAAGCAGAAATAACAGAGAAGGGAGAGAAAAAGGGGGGGAAAGATAAAGTATACAGATACGGGATTAATTACCCCCTTCACTTCCCTTTATTAATTTTTATCCACGCATATGTTAAGAAAGAGGAGCTAGGGTTGTCATTTTTTTAATCTGTTTGTTCTCGACCCTCTTTCCGCGAGTCTGGGCTTGTTATCGGCCCACCGTCATCTTTTCCAGGCAAAATTACAGAAATGATGATGAATGACTGAGAATACCCTGAGGGCCCAATGGGTCCAAGTCCGACCATCTCCAGAGTCCAAATGTGGCCTACGGGCATTTATAAATGAGCCATGAAAACTCTGATCACGTGTTCGTTGTCTGATACTTCCCGCTGAACGTCATTTCAAATTTCCCATTCAGATTTCAGTTTCCAGTCGAAAATTCCCCAAACTCTACACACTCTTTTCGCTTCCCTTAATTTTGCTACGGTAGGCGATTACACCATCAGAAGCAGAGCGAAGAAGAAATGGAGGACGATCTCTCCCTGATAGAGATCTCCGGCGCCGACGATTCCTTGCTGCAGAACAGCGCCGACGACGCTCCTTCCTATCTCTCTTGCTCCCCATTCCACTTCTCCAGACCTAAGCCGCCTCTTCCAAATGAAATCGGTCAGTTTCTTCTGTTCTTCCTTTTTCTTTTTCTTTTTTTCATCTCTTAATTGAATTTAATCCGTTATTATCACTTCATTGGCTCCGATTCAGATCCTAGGGTTTAATATTATTGATTTTTCTACGTTATCTTCATCTTCGTTCTTAGAGAATACAGAGATTGAGCAGCGTTAGGTTTTTTGTATGATACTGGGAGAGTTTTGATCTGAAAACGAGATTGCCTACTGTTTTGCAGAAAAACTGAAATCTAATGCTAATAGAGAGAGTGCGTCGGTTGACAAAGAAAATGTTAATAACACAAACAAATCGGACGCAGCAAAGCTTAGCATGGAGCCACAGAAAATGAAGAGGAAGAAGAAAGGTGGAGGATACAATTTGAGAAAAAGCCTAGCGTGGAATCGAGCTTTCTTCACGGAAGAAGGTTTTGCTGATTTTTCACTTCAGATTTCTTTTTTCTTTTTGAGTTTTCTCGTTTAATGCTGCCTTCCTAGTTCCAATACATAATGTTATGGCCCGCTCTTTGGTCAGGTGTTCTAAATTCTGTAGAGTTGTCGTTACTTAGTGGAAATCTTGGTGAACCTGGTGGAGAAACGTTGTCAGTCATCAATGAAGAATCCTCGTCTAGTGTTCTTGGCTGTGCAAGTGAATCCGAAGATTTGTTGGTGCTGGAAAAGAATTTGTTCAATGAAGTGTCTCATCTTAATGAAGAGAAGAATAATGGTGGTGGTTTATTAACAAAAGTTGATCCGTCAACTATGAAGACTCCAGCCAAAGCTTCTGCGGTAAGTTCTTCTGAGCTTCATAAGTATCTTGGTTCCTTCTTGTAGTAGTCTTTCATTGAAAGCATATTCTGGCTAACATAAATTGTACCATTTTGCCGTGTTGTTTGACTAAGTATGACGATGGCATAATTGAGATAGTTGTGATTGTGTTGATTTTGTTCCCCACAGGTCAAGCGAAATGTGCTGAGCCAGGATGCTAATAAAAGTGGATCTAAGCGCAGTGGTTGCCTGAGACCTATCATCTCATCTGCATATCCTTACTTTGGTTTTATTATATATAAACAACAAGAAAGTGTTTTGCAATCTGGACTACAAAACAATATTGTTTAAGCCTGTGATGGTTTATTTGAGTTGTTCTTTTGTCTATATGAACTATTTAAAGGGGTTATAGCCTTGACTTCTTTGAACCCTGAAAAGACCAGCGAATGTGAACATGACAAAAGCAGCAAGTAGGGAGTCAAAGGTTTCTAAGATACCAGTCCCAAAGCCAGATTCCTTTGCCATTTCTTCAACTTCTAAGTGTGTTGTGGGAGCAAATAAACTTAAGGGAAATAACATTGGCCAACCAGGTGTTTAATCTCTTGAGTTACATCAATCTGCATTTTATAATTCTGTCTTACTTTAAGAGATCCTTTTCAGTCTTTAATAGGGTTTGTTTGCCTGAAATCTGATTTCACATTTACATAAAATGAAATTGATGCATCCTACTGGCTTCTTCTTTCTTATGCAGCAGTGCATGCCCAGAGAAGGTTAGGATCAGGGTCCTCAAAGAGTAAAAAAATTGCTCAAAATGATGCAAAACATGGTCTTGCTAGTAGATCTTTGACTTCAAAAGCCTCTGTGCAACAGGCTAGAAGAAATGTGGTGAGAACATATGCTCTTGTAGGAATAGTTTCTGTGGAAATTTGTGGTACCTAATATTTCCATCAATTGTATTCTCTTTTAGGATTGCCTTAGCAAGCAGGAATGCTTCTTAGCATGTGATTTCATGTGATCTTTGTTATTTACAGGGTAGCATGCCATCAGGAAGTCCTTTATCAACTGATAAATTTACCAAAGTTAACTTAGGCAAAAAGGTCATCAAAGAGCCAGAGAACAAGCCTGCTGTTCATGCAGAAATCAGCCATCTGACTAAATCCAGCAAACCTTCTTCTATTCCCCAACATGGTTCCTGTGTTGGTGGGAGCGTGCCAGTTGCAGCACAGCAAATGGTAAAACCATCAGGGTTAAGGATGCCTTCACCTTCACTGCAGTTCTTTGGCCCAGTAAGCAATTTTGGTGGTATTTACAGCTCTTCCATATTTATCTTTGTCTGTAATGATTTTCTTTTGAATTTTTAGTAGCTTAGGTCTCATTGCATCTCTTTTTTTCATTCATTTATGATAACTTTTTGCAGTCAAAAGATTCTGCCTTGCGTACTATGTTACCAAGAAGCACACAAACCAGCAATCATCCTCAGTCTGATATTCCTAGTTTGAGGAGACTTACTTCCACAAAACCTATTTCTGTGAAGCCTCCACTAGCTCCTATGAAAGTTCTTGGAATGGTTAATGATACGACAACAATTGGAAATGATACCAGATCCATCTCTAGTGCCGGCTGCTCTCTTCCATCAAGTGTTAGCACTATGTCATGTGAAAATAGAAAAGCTAACTTGAAGGCAACTAATAAGCTGAAGGTTGATCTGACGGCTGCTTGTGCTTTAAATAGTCATGAAACAACAAATAATCAGCAACAGCTGCATGACACTCATAATGATGTTGAGAAACAAGGCAAAGATAAAGGACTAGGAAATGATGATAACAAATTGTTCCAGCAAAATGGATCCCTTGAACAGGTGGAGAAAGATTGTATGAAGAGAGACAACAAGCTTAGTCCCAAAAGAGAAGCTCTGAGTGGAGCAAAGCTCAAAACCCCCTATTTTATGTCTCATCACACCAGTGGCAACCAACTTGCAGGAAACAGGCAGTACCATTCATCAGCCAAGAATATTGGTATCTCTTCAGAAGGTTCTTCAAATTTACAAGACAATCAGGAAAGCAGCATAATTATTGGCGACGAAAAGTCCAAGGAACTAGTTGACACAGTGAAGCTTTGTTCCCTGGAAGGTGATCATATAATTACTGAGATTCAGAGGCCTCATGTACATGAAGGTGCCTTGGAGAGTGGACTTTCTGAAGAATTCCATATATTCAGTGACATGAATTGTGACAATATCTATCCAAAAGAAAGAGGTTGTAGTGCTGGCGAATTGGGAAGGTCTGACAGTCTACTTTACTCTGCTGATGAAAACCAAGTGAAAGATAGTGTTGGTAGTGGTGATTACTCAGGTAGTAAACTGCATGTACAGGTGAAATCTTTTGATGCTAATGTATCTCTTGAGAACACCAATGATTTCTTGAACATGTCAGCAGCAGATGATCAGCATGCAGAGAGCAATCTTCTTAATGTTAAACTTGAAATGCCAGAAAGAGCAGATGCTTTTAGAAAGGAGCTAGAAACTTCAACTGCCTGTGGTTTTGACATGACAGAAATGGAATGCCCACATGTGGATGATGTTGCAGGTTCTACTGAGGCACAATGCAAATGTGACACTGATTTCCTTAATGGAGCTACATCACAGGAATTGGAGAGGAATGGGAAAGATCAAATAATTGATGCACCAAGTCTTCCTGATATTGCTGATACTAATATTTTTCAAAAGAGTTGTTATCTTAGTTTCAAAGAACTAGAAAATCCCCATTTAACATCCCAGCTTAGCTCTGCAACGCAAGGTAACAGTCCTGGAGTAGGTGATGCTATTAACCAAGAAGGTAAGGAAAGCAAACAAGGTGATTTTCCTGTAAACATCCACAACTCTACCTCAGACCTGCAGCCTGGAGAAAATATCACAGTTTGTCATCAGGACAATTTGATGCTGCTCATTCCATTGCCATGTGTTGTGTATAATGTCAATGGAGAGTCTAATGATCAAGCTAAGCAGATGGAGTCCTGCTCCCTTGAAGCTAACAGAGCATATAAAGAGGGAAATTTGATTCCAGAGACATATCATTGCCCTTTTTCTGTGGAGGAAAAATGTTTTGACGAGTGTAGGAAAGTGGATACTGATGACATTTTTGAGGTCAGTCTCAATGATAAAAATTTTGGTGAAGGACTGAAAGGTCCTCATGATCAGTTTCAGCTTGAACAGAAAGAACAAACTAATGAAGAAAGGGCTGCCAGAGTTAACAATGTGACTAAGAGATTGCTAACAGGGGACGAGAATTTGCAGCCCTTTGATGGCAGTAATATACTCCACAGCTGCAACAATAACCTTGATACTTCAGCAGAAAAAGGCAAGTCTTCAGTTGTTGGGGATACAGATGAACAGCTTGGTGAAAATCCTGAGCTTCAGAATCCAGGTTTTATTTGCAACGAAGCTCCAGGTCCCGTGAAGATTAAACCACCAGATCAAAATCTTGAAACCTATTTTGCTATTAAGATCAAGCATGACGGTCAACTTGGTTGTCAATCACCATCTTTGGAGTTTGATTTGTCTTCACCAAGAGGAGCTCAAATTTCAAAGACAGAAAATGATTGTAAAGCACTTCGCTTGAATGAGGAACCAAGATTCCGGGTAAGAACATATCAGACTACTTATGGAAACATTGTGCAGGAAGCAGAATTGGACAGTAACACCTTGACAGATGCTGAAACTGGTGTTTCTCAAGAGGGTAGCAGTCCTGACACTGAAATGCAGCCTGAGTTAAATGCCTCAAATCCCATGGAAGCTAAGGATGAAACAACTCAGTGGTAAGGATTTAGCCCAGTCTGAAAAGGCCTTTTGCATTCGTCCAGCTTTTCAGCTGATCTTTAAAAGCTATAAAAGTTTTAAAGAAAAGCTTCAGTATGATTTTTTTTTTCTCTGTTGCAGCAATGAACCTACGCATGACACAAAGCAAGTTAACCTTGTAATAAAGCCTCCACCTAATGCTGTTCCATTTTCTGATGAATGGTTAGCTGCATTTGAAGCTGCTGGTGAGGTAATTTTGATTCTTCTTCTTCTTCTCATGTTAAGGCATTAACCATGCCCATCCAACCCCCTCATGGAAGAAAAATAATTAGGGAAGAATGAAAAGGCTGCATACCTAAGAAGAAGGCAGATGGACATTTGATTTGCAATTTTATTTTGCTTCCTTTTATGGGGGCTATTCAAGTTTGATGCATGTTTCTTTATAATAGATGAGTGTCATGGTAGGTTGTGTAAGTGCTACAAGCCCAAGACAACCTTTTTGCTGCATATGAAGAAGGATTAAATATTAATCATCTTCCCATCCTGTATGATGCTATTCTTTTAATCTAATTCACAACATGAATAAAGAAGATCTTGAAATCTCTATTACTGGTTATAGTTAGTTGCATGCAGAAATTAAAGGTGTTGAGTTGACTATAACAAAGTTTTTTTTTTTTTTTTTTATCTCTCTTGTTCATAGACTATAAAAAAGTTGGCTTTAGTATTGGATATTTGTTTACCATGAAAAGTAGTGCTGTATAGAGCTTTTACAATCTCCATCTTGCCATCTTATGCAATGCTTTCTGCAGGAAATTCTAACCATGAAAAGTGGTGCTGTACAAAATTCACCCCAAGACAAGTCTCTACCTGAACCAGGTCCATGGTCTCCGGTATGGTCCTACTTCCTAACTAGTTGCTTCTAGTATTTGTTGGTCATTATAAACCTGCTTATAGTTCCATGGATTTCTTGGGTTATATTGACAATTAGCATTATCAAACACTGAAAACTGCTAGATAATATCAATTTAGTCCAGAAAGAGATAAAGTTTGTGTCTCACTGGTCATGCATGTCTGTGTTACTGCATATTCCTTGATTAACTATATGGATGGAGAAGACAAAGAATATTGTGTTATGGAATGGTTTTTTTATAATTTACAATCAATTCCACCATGGCCAGAGAAAGAAAAGGGACATAAGAAAGGAGCACATTGACCAAAACCACTAGAATATTGTGCTAAGGAAAACTGATCTTTTTATATACTACACGCTTTGATTTTTTTTTTTCTTTCATTTTTCTTTTTTTAGAAATTTGTAACCTAACTTGCTTTGGATCTTCTACAGCATTGAAAATCATCTGACATTTGATTTTTCAGGTGAGACGGAAAAACAATCAAGGGATTGGACCTTTTGACTGCACAAAATTTTCAAATGCTAACATTCCACCTCCTGAATCCAGTTAACTGAGATTCATCAAATCATTCTTTTCATTGCTAACTTGACCGAATACCCTAGCATGGCCTACAGAAGTTTCAGCAATTTGTAAGTGAGTCTAGTAGGTTTTCATTGTTGATATTGTAAGTAGATTGGATGCCTGTTCCTGCTGCTTGCACAGCGCAGGTAGCTGAATCAGGACCTTTGACCTGCCTATGTTTTTCACACCAGGTAACATGTATCTATCCACGGACTAAAGGATTATCTACATAATCTTTGTTCAAATTAGACCATTGCTCCATGTTCATGCCTTCACATGGTTCTCGTGAGATTAAAGATGTGAATCAAAATTTATTAATTTCATTTTCAATTACTTTTTTGCCATATCTGCTTATAGAATTCTTCAGAAGTACAATCATGAAATGCCGGGGCAATTCAACAGAGGATTTATGGTTTTCTCCACCAAATCTGAGTCCAAGAAAGAACCAGATGCTTCTCAAAGTTCATTAATTTTATTCCCCATCTATCAGTATCTTTATTAGATGTTCTATTATTAAGAAATCAAAGTGTTAATAAAGTTTACACTACACAAGATTTTCTTTTTTATGAGGACAAATCCCCGATATTATGGGTTGTCTACCAATCCAAAGGTTTTTGGTTTGCAATTTAGTGCAATTTAGATTGTAAAACAAGAAACTCATAAAAAATTATACTCTTTGAATATATTTTAGAATGGTGAAAATGATATATTTATCCTTTTATTTTTGGTGATCATTAAAATGAATTCTTATATTTTTTCTTGAAATAAATCTTCCTTCATTTGTTTCGACTTGAATAAATTAGCTCGGCATTTTGGTTGAAATAAATTAGTCAAAGATTGAAGCATTTGTAAGTCATTATTGAGAGTTTTCACTTCAATAGAAAAGTTATCATGGTATCAAGAAAATGTCCAATCATTAACAAAATGGGCCTAAGATTCTCAAATTAGGAAGAACTTACAAGGTATTGAAGAGGAAAGACGGAATCATGACTTAAGATTCCGTCATTTGTTAAATTTTAACAAATTTATTTCAATTGAAATATAAAATAGTTAATTTCATTAAAAAGTATAAGGGGAAATTTATTTTTTTTTTAAAATATGGGGTTCATTTTAAGAATTACTAAAAATAAATAAGGTAAATATACTCTAATTGCCTTTTCATATTGCAGAATATTGAAGAACATTATTTAATACAGATATGTAAAACAGAATTTATGCTTGCAAACAGGATTACAAGAAAATTCCCAGGCATTTCTTCCTCTTAATTGTGATTATTTGATGAAGTAAAAATTAGTTTCCTTCATCATGGCCTCACTTCTCTGAGACAAAACTATCATTTCTCTCCTCCAAATTTCTGTTCCTGTAATTCTTGGCACAGATAAGAAAATAGCAAAAGTTCAGCATCCCCATTGCGGAAAACATCCAATACACATACTCTAGCCTCCCATGATCGATACTGTTAGGTAACCATGGAGTAACCCTCCGAACTAGATCAATCACCATGCTACTAAAATAATAAGCCATTCCCAAAATCAATGACACCATTGCAGTTGCTGTGCTTTTAAGCGACATTGGAAATTCTTGATAGTATAGTGTAACTTGTCCTGGGTAATGGAATGCTTCCCCAAGGCCAACCAGAGTTAATTGTGGCACCAACCATAGGACTGACATGGGGATGGTAGCTCCTGGATGATCCGGGAGAAGGTAGCTTTGAGCTAATCTTCGCCTTTTTGACTCAACCAGGGCAGCAACAGCCAAGCTTGTTGTGTTGAAAATGTGGCCAAATCCTATTCGTTGGAGGGGCATCGGTGATCTGCCAGTCATCGTCCGCCACAAGGGGAAAAGGAAACGGTCGTTTAGAAAAAGGTTGATGGCGGTTGTGGCCAAAATGAATACAATCATGGACCCTGCTGGGACTTTGAAATGTGATCCAAGATGGCGGTTCGTGGTCAAGGCTTGGAGGATTGTCAAGGTGTTTAGGACTGGCAGTGCAGTGCAGAGTATAACACTACTTGATAACAATCGGAAAATCCTTAATAAGGTTTTGAGGTCCTCAACTTCTTGCGCTGAGCACAGCCTCCATGGTTTTGCAACTGAGCCATCTTCTCTAGTATCTCCCTCTGTTTCCAATGCAGCATGGTTTAGGAACCTGCATTGCACGTATAACACCAATACACAATCTATTCACTTAATGATCTTTAACTTTGAAAATGGATGTAAATTGGGAAGATCATACCTGAGGCTTTTACCGGGCACTGAAGCTACCATCTCTACTCCCTCTCCTCGCCCATGGTAGTAATCTTCAGCATTGGATGAAAGATGGACTTTCCTCTTCACAATAGCGGCAATGACAACGCGAGCTAAGCTCGTAAAAGGGCTTCCTTTGGGCTTTACATGGCGATAGTAACATCTTCCTGAAAAGAAAATGACTGATCCAATAATGTTGGTCATGATGCATAGGCAGAATCCAAGTCCCCAACTGACATTTTCCTCTATATAAACAATCACGGTGGCACCTAATAGTAGAGAGGTATATATAACAACTGCAAACCAGTTGAAGAAGATTCTTTGATGATCTGGTTTATTGAATTGGTTTGCCCCCATTGCTGCAATGTTAAAACGTGTGCCTCCTGGACCTATTGATGATAGAGTTATGCCCAAAAATAGGACGGCCAGTTGAATTTTGGATGCAGGCGGGCACTCGGAAGATCCAATGTCACAGGGTCGAGGCCTCAAGGAATGAATCGTGGCAGTTAAAGCTAAGAGGATAATCCCCTGAAAGAGCAGATTATCACTGATGTTGAGAATGTGACAGAAAATAGCTAGCTTTCCATGAGAAGGATTTAAGAAGAGCGTATTACCATGACAGAGATAAGAGAAGAAACCCAAATGACTGTATAACATCCTAAGAAGGAGTCAGCAATAATTGCTCCAAGGATTGGAAGTAGACTGGTGGAAGCAGCAGCTATGTTAAATATTTGAGTAGCATCAATACTTCTCACATGAAATTCCTCTATGAGGTACACAACAAAGTTGCATCCCCATCCAGCAACAGCAAGTGTCAGCCCCATAAGTGCCCCTGGTGGTAAGTTAAAAAAAAAAATGACAAATCACATTTCTAGCTCTAGGTCCAACAAAAATTGCATCAGAGAGAAAGAAGAGACCTGCAATGAATGGGAAAGTAACCCAACCGCCCTTTTCCCTAGCAGAAACTGGCATTTTTGCTTCTCCATTATTGCTGGAGAGTCCATGCTCTACGTTTTCCAGCTGCTGGCTCTCATCTTCTTCTGCCATTTTGAACTGTGTTAAGACTTAAGATGCTATTTGGCAGAAAGTGTCTATATAGAGTGCTGGAATGCTGTTACAGATTCCCGACCAACCTGGTTTCCAGCACTTGCCTTCTTTCCACCAAAAGATTTTTAGCACATCAGAAATAGATATAAAGGATGTCCACTAATCAGTGCGCTAAATTATCATGTGGATACTTAATAGTGCTAATCCCAATCCGAGTCCAAGTCAGAATCAGATGCTGCTTTAAAAGAAAATTTATGTTCTTATTTCATCATGTATACCTTCATTACTTGATAAATAGTACATATGAACTATTAAGAAAGGATCATTGATGTCATGCAAGGTGCTTTGCTGTTTCTGTTTCAAAAGGCACAAAAAGTGTTTTATGTTTGATATTTCATTTTCAACAGTTTTATTAGTGCTGCAATTTTAGTGGTTCTCAAAAGAGAAAAAGACTTAGATGCTTTAATAAGTGCATTTATCAAAAGGAGAAGTGTTAAATTTGACAGATTGTCGGTTTAAATTAGTAACACAACTTTTGGCCCTTCAAAAATCGAGTGAAAAGTGGTAAAGTAAATTTGACATATCAAATGCACTTGCCAAGCATCTGAGAACAGGAATTTTACTTATTTGCACAGGAAGCATATCTAGCTAGATGCTTTTTGGAACTGTCGACAGCCTTTTGAGCAATATTAGGTGGATCCTGGAAGTTCAGAATTCTGCCATTTGGATCTCTGATCAAAATAGCATCATTTAGGACCTCCATTTGGAATAAGGGCACAATTAACGGGAGCTTTAGTCCCCTCTTCTACTGTCATTGCCAGTGTCGACATAGCCATTGTGGACACAGTTTATTGGCATAAAAGGGACCATATGGCTAGAACTTGGTGTAGGCATTGAGTGTGGCTATGTTGAATCACACCTTCTGGCTAGAACTTAGTATAGGCATTAACTATCCTCGCTCCTGAAATGGCAACCAACCTGCTACAGGGGGAGGAGAGCTTCTTTTACTCTCTTCACAGTTCACACCAAAGTAACTAGTATTCAAGCATTCGTCTGCCCCCCACCCCATCTCCTTATGGCTATGTTGAATCTAACTTGTACTATCATGGCAACTTTGCAGGAAAGCAGCGATCAACAAACTGATCAATTTGAAGGTTTGGTCTTTCTGTGTGGTTTTCCATTGACAAGGGTCTAGGCATGCATGATCTCATCTAGTATCAAGTCAACCTCAATGGCTTTAATTAAGGCCATCCACATCAACCACAACCTTATTAGCTCCTGAATTATAACCTTATGGAAATTGGGCAAATTATGTTTAAGATAAATATTTTCTAATTCTTAAATTTTAAATCACATGACATATTGATGAAATGAAGTTAAGAGATGAAAAAAAAATATTTCATATTGTGCAACTTAATATATAGACAAGACAAAAAAAAAAAAAAAAACTACTGAAATCAGTTTAGGGACTTGAGATTTAGTTTAAGGTACATATACATTCTTAAAAGTGACTAGTTAATCTAAATCTAATGGACCAAGAATTATCAACACCAAAGGCTTTATCTTTTATGTCATCCGGACAACAGCCATTATGTAATGAAGTCCTTATTTTGAGAAAATGGGTAAAATTGATGATATCATAAATTACACTAAAATTCGATTATATGACATAATTATTCCGATTCCCAAATAAGAAAGATGTCACCCAAATCAATCAAGTTGAAAAACAGAGACATAACAAAGAAGAAAAAGTGATGATTCAGCTAAAAATGCTTGCCAATGCATATAATAGTGGCCAGCTTTATTACCACTAGGCTACCAATCAGGTGAAATTTTTTAATGTGAATGAATTAGTCTCATGATATATAAAAATAAATTTAAAAATATTTTAATTTTTTTAAATATATTGTAATTATCTATAAGTTAATTAAAGAATAAAAGAAAAAATTTTTATGAGATTCAAATGATCTACAAAAGATAAATAATCTTAATTCAGAGTCCAATATTACTTAATTGAAGCATACCATTCAAAAAAAAAAAAAACTTTAATTAGTCAAAAAAATAAAAAAATAAAAAAGCGGTCAGCTTTGCCACTAGGGTATAACTAGAAGGTCCATTTTTGCTAGCCCTTAAATCCCCCCCTTTAAGAAGGTAGTGGAAGTAGGATCAGTGGTAGGGCCCAACTGTTTGGCAATTTAGCTTTTTTGGAGAACATTGACAATACCAGTAGGGAATCTCGATTGTGGTTATGGAGACGTAAATATATATATATATATATAAAGTTTATTTAACTTGTGTGATAAATATATTTTTTATAATTAATTTATA